>SCHK01023058.1:191-18150 GCA_004124795.1 Poropuntius huangchuchieni
ATGAACGCTATTTTATCACATTTAAATGAAAATGTCGTCTCAACTTTTCTGAAGACAGTCGGTTCCCTTCAGAGATTCATTCATATAAATACCCGAGCCGCATTTTGATTTTGAAAAGTGCAGCTCTATGAAGCCAAACGCCACAAACAAATGAATGTATGGGAAACACTGGTACTGTATGTCGAAATATCGGAAATGTGTTTAAAAATCATATCACCGTTATTGAAAAAAATTATATCGCGATACATATTGATATTGAATTATTGTCCAGCCGTAAAACAGTAGAACTTGAATTAAACACATTGGATTAAACATGAACGTGAAATTTTTATGTGAGAATTTTGAAGTGGAAAAACTGAAATTGTTGTTTTTTGTTTTTTTTGGTGAAACCTACTCCAATAATCTGTTTTATTTATAACTTTTTTTTTTTTTTTTTACATTACATGAACTTGTCAATCTTTTTTTTTTTTTTTAATCCTCTCAGGTATCGTAAGATGAAAGAGAGGCTGGGTCTCACAGAAATCAGGAAACATGCCAACAGAATGACGTTTGCAGAGGTTAGTAGACCTCTGTCAGTATTGCTCCATTAGCATACTTTGTTTTAAAAATTCCATAGATTGACTCAGCAACTGTGGATTATAAACTTTCTGATTTTCTCTCTGTAAGATCGAAGATGATGCTTATCAGGAGGATCTGGGCTTCAGTCTCGGTCAGCTGGGAAAGTCTGGCAGCGGCAGGGTCAGACAAGCTCAAGTCAACGACTCCACCAAGGCCAGAATATCCAAATCCTTACAGGTACGCTAGCTTACAATGGCACTTATTACAGATTCTTCGAAGATTAATGTATTTTATATGCAATACCATTCAAAGTTTGGGGTCTTTTATTTTTAATTGATTAAAAACAGTAAAATACTGGAATATTATTGCAACTTAAAATAGTCATAGTATTCTTTGATGAATAGAAAATATACAATAATATAATTAGTTTGGAAAAGCATTTTGTTCTTTTCTTCCTTTAAAAAACTGATCCTAAACTTTTGAACAGTACTGTAGATTTGGTTAATACAATTATGGTTCATTGGTATATAATGAGCATTTCCATATGGACTCATGAATGCTTTGTTACTGCAGCGGACACTGCAGAAGCAGAGCATGACATACGGTGGCAAGTCCACTGTCAGAGACCGATCGTCTGGAACCAGCTCCAGCGTGGCTTTCACTCCTTTACAGGTACACAAACTCTTATTTGAAAATTGATTATTTTTGCTGTTTTCTAGGGTGCATATGTTGCATCCTTTTGTTCGAATTGTTTTCGCACATTCGAGTGCAGTTGCTTTCTGTTTGGTTCCCATGCTGAAACGCTGACAGACAGCTATGGTTGATTTGTTAGCTAACAGTCTGTACACTGTCTGCTCTTTGTCAGGGGCTGGAGATTGTCAACCCACAGGCTGCAGAGAAGAAGGTGGCTGAGGCCAATCAGAAATATTTCTCCAACATGGCCGAGTTCCTCAAGGTCAAGCGCGAAAAAGAGGATAAAGTGTGAGGTGCTGTGTCAGACGAAGGAAACCGTATACACTCACAGCCGTGGTCAGATTCACACTTCAACTGTTAATTTATACTCTGTCACACACCCACTCAGACGGACTTGTGTGGGAATGGACACATGACTGGAGATCCTCTTTCTGTTCTGATGAGATGAAGAGGGAGAGCAACGTATTCTAGAATTTTTTTTTTTTTTTTTCTTTATCATTTTAAATGTGTACAAAGGAATTGTGTGTTGTCTTTGTATAACAAAAAACAGTAATTGCAAGGCGTTTTTTTTTCTTTTCAGGATTTTTTCTGTCTTTTCAATTTCAGCAACTTTGGACACTTTCAACACTTTAATCGAATAAAGTTGCTTATCTAGTTCTACACATCGTTTCCATTACCATTTCATTTTAGTTCAATATGTTGCATGCTGTGTAATGCATTTTTTTGTCCCTGAGGAAACTCATATTACACTTAAAATGGATTGGAATGGCTCCCGTAGATTTCATTTAGTTTAGATTGGTAGGCATGTTTGCATAAAATGTTTTTGAATACGCAAGCATTTCCATCACTGTCCTCCTATCAGAGGGGACACACTGCTGTCACATTTTTGAAATGCTATAAATTATAAATTAATATCCTAAAACTTCATATGCAGAATTAAAGGCTGAATGTTAAAAAAAAAAAAAAAAAAAAAGTGAAATCCATTTTAAATGTTATCTGGTTGTCAATAGTATTGCTTTCCACTTTTTTTTTTGATTGTAGGATGGATTGTGGCAATACATTTTTGAACAACAAATGAGTTTTAACTAACTAAATGGTTGTTTAAAGTCACTTTTATCCTGTCAATCCTGTTATGCCACATTACATGGTTATGTAATACATTTTAATGAATTATGTGACATTTTCACAGCATCAGCTCTTACATAATGATGACCAAGGATCATCGTTTTTTTTTTAGAAGTACATTCAAGATGAGTTGACTGGAAGTGGTACACCACTAATTTTCGAGTCACAAAAATTAAAAGTTATCAAAACGCCACCGTTTTAATAGTATGGTTTATTATACACCTCTGGTTAGTCAACAGCAGAATAGTCTATTATTATATGTCAGTATGCTTACTAAATTATATTTGATTCTTGCCTCTGGTATTCAGTCTGTACAATGTTCACATCATAAAAAATAAAACTTAAAAATCAGTATTTGTGTTAAACTGGTAAGAAGCTATGCAGTAAGTAAGGGGATAATGACAGATGGCATTGTTTGCTTAAAGTCCGGTTGCAACTATGTCATTTACATATGCATATTTGTATTGGTTTTATATATATATATATATACACACACTCACTTTATATATGGTCTTGTTTATGGAGACAACAACACTGATATTGCATCACAAAAGTATTTTATTGAAATTTTACAACTCTTGTTTTTTGTTTCCTCTCAACCTACGAAGCGACATCACAATCGCATGCTGTCCTGTCCATGTCAAAAAAAGGCAAGGATGATGGTGTTTATTACTGGAGAGAAATAGACAAATGCAATCAGCTGCCCTGTGCATCAAAAATACTTTTCATCTCATCACATTTATATCATTTTGTGTGTTGGTCGAGCCTGTCGTTCTCCCCAAACAATAGAGGAAACTGAAATGAATGGAAACTCACAAGGGATCGTGTCACAATGTGGGGTGTTTGGAAAAGCTTTGCCTAATAAATGGAGTAACAGAACAATGATATTTTGTTTTTATTTAGGGAAACTGTCCAGCAGAGTGTGTGAGAATAATTTTGAGATTTTGACGTCAAAAATAACTGAGGAAAGTTCGGGGAAGGCTTTTGTTTTACTTTACATGCACACTTCCACACAACAAAAATATTCAGCCATGGACAACCTAAAGGACACCGAAAGAAAGAAAAATAAGGTGTTTAACTTGTACATATTTTAATCTTTGTCTTTTTATTAGATATTTTTGAAGTGAGATCACTCATGCCATGTTTAACAGACAAATAATCACACGCCACTTTGAAGGCTGACAACTTCAACCCACCTTGCTTGTGAACATATGTAAGATAGATGCTACAGAACATTACCCTATCAACGCCAACTTTTTTTGCGGTCTAGCAAAACCACATTTAGGTCATGATAAAGGTAGGGAGGTCGAGAGGAATTCAATTGCATAGCAATTTAATGGTCGACACGTTATCTCGCAAGGCAAAGTCACAGTGCCTAAACACTCCCAGAGGGGCTCAATGAACTAAGAACAACCAATCAATGCATTAGACTCGGGATCTCACATAGTGCCTGTACATCAAAGTCAGTATATGTCATCTAAGAGGATAAGACTCGCTAATGCAGCACTCCACCAAACACAAACTACGAGCAAAATGTTTTGTCTGTGGCCAAACCAAATTGTTTCCTTTAATTTCTGTCGCTTGACTAGATGGGGTTTTCAGAAAGAACAGAAATGAAGGGGATAAAGACTCAACGTTGAAGGAGGTTCAAATGTTTGCATGTAAACAGGCACTCGACCCCCAGCTCTCTCTCTCTCTCTTTTAAAGAAAAAGGCCAACATCACATCCAACTTTAACCACGACATGGAGTTCATCTCGGAATGTCAACAGCAGCGTTTTCTCTGTCGTAGCGATCGCTCTCTCTCTCCCCGTCTCTTCCGCCGTCAGTCACTGCAGGTCTCTGTCCTCCAGGTATCTGTACTCGAACGTAAATCCTTCCTTTTTTCTCTGGCCCCACTTTTCATAGTCAAAGTAAATGTACGTGCCCTACAGACAGAAAAAGAAAAGCAATTTCAAACATATTATTAATCCATTACATCACAGAAACTAAAATGTTAAAATGCCACGTAGTTTGTATTACATTTTTTTTTTTAAACTGTAGAATGATTAGAAATAGAAACAGATTTTAAGAAATAAATACTTTTATTTAGCAAGGATTCATTAAATTGATCAAAAGTGACAGTGAAAGATTTATATTGCAAATAAATACTGCTCTTTAATCTGGGTTTTATTCATTGAAGTTGCTTAGACAAAATTATCAAAGATGTTGCTACAAAACTGTTTTCAACATTAATAAATGTTTCTTGAGCAGCATACTGAAGACTGGAGCAATGGTTGCTGAAAATTCAGCTTTGCCAAAGCAGTAAATTACATTTTTTAAATATTGAAAAAGGGAAAACAGTAAACTGTATAATATTTTACAATATTACAGTTTTGTTGTATTTTTTTTTTTCAAATAAATGCACTCTTGGTCCACATAAGAGACTTCTTTCCAAAATAACACATTTTTGAATGGTAGCATGTGAAATAGAATTGAAACGCAAACATTTTAAGTAATACTTATAAAAAATAATGAAATGTGAACTTTTTTAATTCATCACAAAAATTCATCAAAACTTGTAGTCTTAATTTGTGTAATATATACACATTTATTTACTAAACATTAACTGGTATTGTAATGGCTCTACATACAGAATTAGATAATGAAACTCAGTTTGCCATTTTTTTTTTCCGCAGCGAGCATGAGAACGGCGCTGGGTTTGTACCTGTTCAAACTCATCAGTGATGGTCTTGGGTTCCTCGTGCCGTTGGAACCACATCATGTATTTGGTGTGGAACCTCCACGATTGCTTCTTCAGTGCTTTAGCCGACAGATACTGTGCCTTTGTGCCCTGAGACAAAATGCCAACCAAGAGAAAAAGTTGAAAGACTGCAACACCCAACAGATGTGCTTATTTAAAAGCAACAAACACAGACCTCCAGGTAGTAGAAAATGAAGAAGAGCGTTTCAGTGGACAATCTCTGGTAGAACTCAATAGAGTCCGAATGATGTGGGGGCACCTGGTGGTGGAATGGCGGTGTAGGACAGGGGTTTCTCATCAGGTACTGCCTACAAACAGACAAAAAAACAGACTTGTATCATCTTAGGCCCACATCTTTAGCTTGAGGGTCAGCTGCTTGCTTTTGAATGCCTTGTTTTAATCTACGCTTAGACTAGAGAGCATATTGTGTACCTGATTCTCTCTGAATCGGACGGGTGGGGCATGTGTGTCCATGCTGACTCCTGCATTGCCTGTTGGTAAAGCTGCTCTTTAGTGAGAGGGGTGGGACCTAACGGACACGCCCCTAAAGATGGCGGCAGGTTGACCTCTGAAACAGCAGGCTGAGGAGCCGTTGTGGGTCCAGGTGGGGCTGAGAACAGATTCAAAGGAAATACATTTTTAATGTTTGTGATGATTAAACCAGCTCTGTACCTTATGTAACATCTAATCTGGCACACCAAACTGCAGTCTAGCTGTTAGACAGGGTGTGCTGTGTGTGGTTGAGTCATTTTAATCATAAGCTTGAAGGATGCTGAGGCGTGACAGTTGACTGCACTACAAACAACCATGCATGTCAGTTAAATAAGTGCTGAAATTAGTTGTTTTAACTACTATTTCCCATGATTAGTTCAGTGCACTCTCTATTAAACAGGTCAGCATGTAAGGTACCTCGGTCTGGGAGGTGTAGTGATGAAATCTCTCCATCCAGTGTCAATCCCAGTGCCGCCCTTTCTGCCATAGCTTTCAAAGAGCTCGGTGGTTCAGGAGTCTGCAAGAGACCAAATGGAATCGCATAAGAAACAGCACAATTTAAGTCTACAGGAAACTGAGTGACTCTTGAGAAATTTGTGTGTGAATTCTGTGCCACCGGCAGATCTAGTGTAGCCAGGATGAAAAACACACCTTGATGGCTTCTGTGGTGAGTGTGTAGGAGTGTGGGCCGTTTAGCAGACTCCCACCACCAGGTGTGCTGTCAGTGAAAGCAGGTGATGGGGAGGAGGGGGGTAGAGTGATAGAACTCAATAAACTGGGGCCATTATCCAGACTACAACACAGAGAAAGTTGGAGAGAGAAAGACAGTGACAATCAATCAATCATGTTATTGTTATATTAGCTACAACTCAAACAAGGCAGATGTATACTCACGTTTGATTGGTTGATGAGCTTGAGGATGAGGAATGGCTGTTTTGTGATTGGCTGGCACTGCTGAGCGAGGAGTCTGGTGTGTTGTCCGCAACCACAGCACTATAACCTGTATGGAGAGAAAAATAAGAATAAAAAAAAATAAATAACAAAAAAAATATTGAAAATGAGAAAAATAAAAACATCAAATATATAAATAATAATAATATTAGTAATAATTATTTTAAAAAATAATTTAAAAGATAATTATTAAAATAATAATAATTATTACTATTATTATTACTACAAAAACAACATTTGAGAAAGCAATAATTAAAAATAGTAAAAATAATAAAATAACATCCTTTAAAAGTAAAAAAAAATAGATGAATAATATTACTACTAATAATTATTCATATAAATAAAATGCTAAAAACAACAAATAAAAAGAGGTTAAAATGAAAAATAAATAAAAACAATTAAAATTTAAATATCAAAATATAGTTAAAATAACAACATCAACAACAATATAAGACACCTTAAAAATATAAATATTCAAAAACAACGGAGATTTATAATAATTATAATAATAATTAAGAGATGAAGGAGACAGCCATTATCTCCAGCTAAACACATATTCCTACTCATAAAATCAAAAATAAAAATGTGAAAATTTGCAAATACAGTGGATAATTAACGGCCAGACTCACTGGTTGCTCCATTTTGTTTGAGGCCGCTGGGGGGTCTTGCAGGCGCTACATTCGTCACCACTCCTGCACTCGACACAGAACTGCTTCCGTTTCCACCCAATCCACTCTCTCCAGTTCCACCTCCAGGTGCTGTGCCCACATGGCTTACAGGTATCTGTGCAGACGCCTGGAGAGCCGCCTGCCCCGGTACCAGGTTCAGAATTCCTCCGGTTAGGGCACCGTGACCCGGACTGGACCCTAGCAAGCTCATACCAGCCCCTGTACCCGTACCATTACTGGTCGCGCCTGTGTTTGCTCCCCCTGCACCTGCGCTCGGTACAGATATGCTAGAACTTACACTGCCACTGCCCACCGGACCACTGGAGACACTACCTGCTGTTCCGCCTGCAGCCGCCTGGGCGTAGGGGGCAGGGGTAGAGCCTGAGAGAAGCCCTGCCATGGTGTTGAGAGAACTAGATATGCTGGCCATACCCAGACCTGCCATCTGAGCCCCACTACTGCTGCTGGTCACCGTCACGCCCCCTTTCCCCAGACCCAAACCCAAACCCAAACCCAGTCTAGAGCCCTCAACCCCAGGAACAGATGAAGCCTGGGACTGGGAATTGGAAGTAACTGGGCCAGGTGTGCTGGAACTAGGCAGAGAGGAAGTAGTAGAGGCAGGTAGCGTGGGGTGGCTAGGTGGACTAGGTGTGTTGTTGGAGGGAACGGATGTCGAGGAGAGTTTGACCTGTGCTTGCTGTTGAGACTGAGGAACATGCTGCTGCACTGCGCTGCTAAAGCTTCCCAGCAGGCTGCTGCCCCCAGAGACCGCTGTGCAGCCACCGACAACAGTAGCCATAGAAACCAGCGAAGAGGAGGAGGAGGAGGAGCCTGAGGAGGCGGATGAAGAGAAGGACGAGAGAGATGGGTTGCCGTTCTTCACAGGAGACTGATCGGAGCAAGAAAGCCATGAGGTTAGAAACACAACTATCATATTTCAAATATAAATCATATCATAATTTCCTCATGCTGTGGTTCAAAGTGTCAATTCAGAAGATTGTGCTTGTTATTCTACTTCACATAATTATAACAGACATTTCAAGCTTTAAAAAGGACACAAAAGCACCATAAAAGTGATCCATACAACTTGTGTGCAACATTGCATATTATCTCAAGTCTCCTGAAGCCACACAAGCACTTTTATAGTGCTTCTGCACTGTAATAAAAAAGTTAAAAACAAAAATGTGAGTGTATAAGCCTTTAACTGATACTGAGGTCTCACCTGACTGACTTCACTGTCTGTCGATCGACCTCTCTTATCCTCCAAAATCTCCTGAGAAATACATAATCACACATAAAATATAGTAAGACAATCAATTCTGTGACTAAAAGTCTATAAAAGACCAGAGAAGAGCATGATTTGAGGTTCTGAGTGATTATAAATTATGGAGATGCTCTGCAGACTAGACTGAGACCAGAGGAAGAATGAAAGAAAGTGGATTACCGTTGTGCCTGTGGCAGGAGATGGAGGGATGGGGGAAGAGGAAGTGGTGGAGGTCGGTGTGCTGCTGGACTGAAGGAACATCTCATCTTCAATATGGCCCTGAGGAGACGTCGCCATCAAAGTTGTCGCTAGAGAAAAAGAGATATATTTATAAATGTGATCTTGACAATTTACATCAACTCAAACATTCATCCCACACACACAGACTTACGTAAGTCCTCCAAGTCCAGATCATCGTAGAGGAACTCATTCTCTTCAAAGTCTGGGTCTTGCGAAGAGTCAATGTAATATTCCACATCATCTTTGATCTTATGGATAGCTTCAACCTGGATCGAATCATTATCCAACATCCTCAAGATGGTCTCTAACATACGAATGTGGTACCGGTGTCTTTCGATTAACCTCTTTAGTTCTTCAATCCGATCCTGCTTCTGAAGACAAACACAGTAAACAGCTTTCTATGGATCAGAATGGTATGAGAACAAGTTGAGGTGAGTGTACACATAATAGTGAAAGCATAAAAAGGAGGACTAAAAAAAAAAAAAGACTTATTTTATAATAAAACAGGAAAGTGGTGGAACGAAAGGACAGGGAAATGGAAAAAGTGAAACGCTGACCTCCTTGTCTCCTTTCTTTTTTCGTGTTTGAACAGAGAGGGACTCAACTTCACTTTCAAACTGGTCCACCTGCATGTTCAAAGTGTCTATTGTGTTCTGCGAGAGAGAAATCATGTCATTACTGCACTATTTGCATCCTGTTCAAAGTTTTTCTACCCCCCACTGTTATCCATGAGCCCTCTTGTACCGTGAGCCACTGTTCCGTTTCCTCCTTCTCTTTCTGCGCTGGGTCTACTTTCTGAGCCAAGCCCAGCCCCTCTTTAGAGTAGGCTTTTGTCTTGGTTTCTCTTTCAACCACCTTAAATCGCTCCATTTGCTGAGGAGAAAGAGACAGAGATTCAGGTTAAGGGGTACAAGCTTGACAGATCAAGCGTGGGAAGCGTATCTAAGAATTCATGAGGCAAAATTTAAACGTTATGCACTGATATTTTTATCAAAAAGACTTTTGCGAGAATTTTGCAAACTGTGACAAGTGTGTTAAAATAAAACAGCCTTAAGGCATGGTACCGTTTCAATAAGCTTCCGGTTCTCCACTAGCTGCCGTTTGTCTTTGATCTCATTGGATGCCACCCATGTCTTAATCTGGTCTCGTAACCGCTAAGAAGAAAAACAGGTGAGAACAATTATACTGATTGAGAACACATATTTTCCCTTGGTTCTAAAGAAAGTATACAATAATTCATTCTATGCAACAGCTAGTTTCGCTTCCCTAAATTGATTGCCCAAGAAGTGCTTAAACCTAGTCCAACAGCAAGAAACGCTTCTCTGTTTGTATTATTCCACTTATCCATGTTCACACAGTTCCAGCTAAACGTCAAATCAGCACATCCTTACCTGGAGCTTTTTAATCTCTTTCTTGAGATCAGCCTCATATTTTTCCTTCTGGTTGGCATTGGCTGCATTGTGAAGCTGAGAATGAAAAGGATTATTCAAATACAACATCTAACAACAAGTGCACGATTTCTTTAGTTCGTATTTGCATTATGCATTGGTTGTTGAGGTGTCCCACCTTTTTCCAAATGTCTTCAAACTGTTCGACGCCTTCAGCAACTTTTTTCAAACATCGATCTATTTCACCTGGTTGAGTAAAGCATATGATTATGCTGAAGTCATAAGATCATATGATGATATCAGAAACTACTGTGCACAAGCAATTGTGGCAGGGGACAGTAGAGAAGAAAATATTTTCTATATCATAATATCTTACCTTGTAGTTTTCTCTTATCAGCCATGGCTTCGCTATGATACTGTCTTCATACCTTCTGTCACTGCAAGCACATCAGAGAGACTGTTAACTTGTACAGTATTCAGTGTGAGGCAGATGGTAAGTTGGTAAGTGTTTCCACTGCTCCTGACAGATAGATCCCATCTCAATAGAGACGGTTGATATCAAACACCTAGCTCGATTAACCTTACACTATTTGTCCGAGCAACGAAAATGGTTAATAACTTCAAAGTTATATTTTGCTCGAGTTCTTTCCAGGTAAGCAAATAAACGCAAATGTCGCTTTTGCCATACCCCTTGATAATAGAAATTATGAAGATTTTTAATGACAGCGCGCCTTGATCGTCCCCACAGTTCAGATCACTTGTACGGTAACGCCAACACAACCACAGTGTGTTTACGCAGATTTACGCAGCCTCTGATCACTGAGCACTAGCCACCAAGATGCTAACGTGTAAGATCAGCTGCATTTCATCGCCGTATCTCATCTGCACTGCTAATATGTCAACCTGGCAGTATATATAGACGGAATACTGTATATTTTTGCAGTTATAATGGATTAAGCTTCTGTTGTTGTGATGTCGAGCAGCGCTGACGGCTAACGCTCTGCTAGCATACACACATAGTTTTTCCAACAGAAGGTGTGGGGGATTTAAACTCAAATTGAATGCACAGTCGTCGTATACCTTTTTCAAAAGTGTGTAATATTCGTCAGTATCTCTATGTGACAGCCACGACCAAAATATCCGCCAATTCCTTATTTCAAATTTGGTAATGTTTTCAGCTCGTCAATCCCCCTTCTGTCCAGTAGCTACATTAAAGATGGACGGCAGACTCCGCCCACCGCTCGCTGCTGAAGTTCCCGCCTCTCGTCTTTTTCCGTTCTTGTGATTCATTAAAAATGTCTGTCAATCATTTCTCAAGTTGTGACCATTTCCGCTGGACCGCTGATCCCATTGGATGAAATATTGGGTGAAAGGTTATATTTACGGAAAAAGACCATTCTCTTTACAAAAAATGACTTCTGGGGCCTAACACAATTTTTCTTTATTTGCAAGAACTTCACAAGTTTGTACTGAAAAATTTCATAGTTGGAAAAATACTTTTTTTTTTTTAAGGTTGATTGATTGAGAGTCGGCTGATGGTGTAATAATGATGGAATTTTATTTGATTAGATTTTTATTTATTAGATATTAGATTAGATTTTTTTATTTACAAAATAACAATAACAGAAAAATAATACTTTAGATATGGAGTCTTATCCATATGGGGATATATATTTCATAACAGTCAAAATCAATTTACCACTTATTTGTCTTCCTGGACTATATGATAAAATTAGAAATAATTATAATTCTAAAAATAGAAAATGCTATTTCCACCTCCATCATTTCTTGTTGGAACATTCTATTTTATAACATTAGTGATAAAATAGATTCGATTTTAGTTTGATTTTTATCAATTTACTCAAAATCCTTTTAAAAGTATTAAAGTCTTGATTGTTCATCTAGCCTATCTTTTGATTACATACATACATTTTATTTTCAACTATGATGAAAGTTATACTAAACATTTAATTTCATTCCACATCTCCAGATGCATATATACAAATTGTAAGCTTCTTTTCACAGCTTCATTATGAAAGAAATAAAAAACTATACAGACAAAATATATATAATTCTGTTAACAAAACATGATCAAAAATCTTCTTCAGTCTTTTTCTGTTTTGTATTGCTATCTCTGTGAGATAGCTTAAGTATTGTGCATAATTTGACTGAATATAACTAAACATTAACTATAAGTAACTGTATATTCAAAATAAATCAATGTTAAATATCTCTCTCACCAATAATCAAATATAACAGAAATAGAAATATATCAAACAAGCTCCTCAGAAGAGTACTGTGGAGTATCGGGCAAAAGCTCGTTTTATCGCCAAGATATGGGCTGGCCAGACCGATTGTGTTTCATGATGATTGTACGTTTGTCACGTCAATCATCCTCTGGCCTCCGCCCACCGCGTCAATAGACTTCCTGAAAACGCTCGTGCCTCCCCTACAGCTCAGGAAAGCTGGAAAAGTCGCCATGTAGGGGGGACAAAAAACCCAGGTAAGTCCGATATTACTTTGGCTTTGTCGTTTATTATTATTGTTAAAGTCATTACACCCCGTAAGACACATAAAAGTTTATAGTTCGCCCTATTTGGATGAACAATTTAAACAGAAACAGATCCGTTTTCAGGTTGATGTCTCTGAGCTCCCGTCAGCTTGGCTATTTAAAATGACATTAACAACATGTTTGCTGAATACATTGTTCTCTTCATCGGTAAAACCAAATTTTGTCTTTACTAGCTTTAAGGTTTTAACTGCCACCGTTATGTAGAAACAATTCCACTCATGTCCTATGATATACTAGTATCTTGTGTTGGCCTGTCATCAGCTAGCTGTGTTTATATGTGAGTTTGACTCTGAGTTGCTAAGAAACTGCAGTTGTACTTATTAATTGCCTTGACATTAGTTTCTGTGATGGTTTACAATCACATTTTGCATGCAATTCATTTTATAGTACCCTTTGGTACAGGGTAGCATAGAAGCTATTAGTTTCTTCATCCAATTATGATCACACATAATAAACTGCCAAATGTCACTGTATGAGCTGCCTTTTGCATGTAAAACCCTTAATTAATAATGCAAATACGTTTAAAAGATAAAAGCCATTTCCCCCTTGTAACACTTAAATAAACTTGTGACTGTGACAGCTGACTGACCACCTGTCACATTCTGAGACACTTTGCAACTGTATGAAGTTGTTATATGATTTATAATGTGAAAGAGCTTTGTATTTTTACCTTTGCTCAATTGGATTGCTTGGAAAAATTGTATTTTTTATTTATTTCATAATCACTCACCTAAAGAAAGATCTACACAACTGTGTGTAAAGGCCATCAGTGTTTATATTTTATGATCTGTGAGGTTGGAACTGACTAATTATAGTCAAATTGCTTTGGTCTATCTGAATAAGTCTTGAAACTATCATATCATCGATGCAGTAAAAGTCTTGGTGATAAAAGGGACAAAGTGTGCACTCATGTGTGAAAACCCAGACAGTCAACAGAGCTCCTTTTGGCTCTAGAAAGGTAAAGCTTGACGCAGCCTGAGAGAGGAATGTACTTTTTGTCTACTGTGGGTTTTGATTTCTTGATGGTGTCTCTGCCCAGCTTTTCAAGGACACATAAGGGCAAAGTGGACATCACAGGGGTTTTTCTTTCTTTAACAGTTGGAAATCTGCCAGGCATTGATTTCGCCGGAGTCTTAACAAGTAGAAAATAAAAGAATGTGATAAAGTCACATATTTCTGCATTGAGCATTACTTGCTGACTGCCAGATTAAATTCCAAAAAAAGTCTGCAGATGTTGAGTTACAGCTAAAACATCCTAAATATCCGTCCATTTCATCCCAGATGTTTACAGACTGTGCCGATATATTAGGACTCTCAATTGCAGGCGTTTCCTGTCAGCCATAAACTCATACGACGAGATCTTAATCTGTTGAATCTGTCGTCAGTTCACATTTCAAACGTTCCTGTTCTCCATTCAGTTGAAATTGCGATTACATCTCAACTCCAGTTTTCATTCACGCTCCCGGTGTTGCGTTTCAGGCTCAATTGCGGAATTTACATATGTAGTGTCATCCAAGATTGATGCCGGACAGGTGTAATTCCACCCCAGACCGGTTTTCTTCTCTGTTTGGATCAAAATGACATAGCCCTGCATATTTGCAAACTACAGGCACTTGAACATTTTCAAAAATGAACTTTGTATTCAGACTAAATCCATCTGTTCACACTTCCCCAGACTAGCAGTTGACACATTCTTTCTGTTGAGAAACAGAACTGTATTGTTCAGCATGATCCTTTCTGCTGATGCTAGACCTTTTAAGATATTGCACTATTTGTTATCTGATTACTTAAGTCTGTTTAGGTTAAGTGCAGGTCAACGGTCAACTTAACATCACATTTCATTAGAAAGGCAGCAAAGATTATATTGAATTCTGATGTATAAGATACAGTACTATTTGAAAGTTTGGGGTCGTGCAGTTAGACTGTATTATTACAGAAATTATTACAAATTAATACTTTTATTCAGCAAGGATACATTACATTTCCCAAAAGTGACAGTAAATTTCTATTTCAAGTATGCTCAAAGAGTCAAAGAATTCTGAAAAAAATGATCACGGTTACCACAAAAATATAAAGCATCACAACTGTTTTCAACTGTGATGAAAATAAGAAATGTTTTTAAGCACCAGGTCAGATATTAGAATGTTTTCTAAAGGATCATGTGAGACTGAAAATACAGGAATACATTACATTTTAAAATATGTTAATATTAGAAGTTATTTTAATTTGTATTAAGAGATTTCTTTAAAAAATATAAAAAAAGCCCCAAACTTTTGAAAGGTAGTATATCTATAACAGAAGGTCCTCAGCTTCTATTCAGAATCATATCTTGTTCATATTCTTAGGGTTCATATTACTTGACCTATATTGCTTTGTAGGATGTAGAATATCGCATTTAACTTTGAAAGGTAATCTTTCTCTTTCTGTCTCTCTCCAAACCTTCTGTTCTCTATGTAGCAGGGCACCTTTAACATCGGAAAAAGAAGTTTACCATGACTTGAGACCCTGTTCCAGCACTCCTCCTCTTTCTGTATTCTGTGTTTTATTTATTTTCCTTTTTGAGGACTATCTTGCAAGGATTGAAGAACAGAGTTCAACGTTCATGGATATCAAATCCTGGATTTTCTGGCATTTTTTTATTGGGTGAGCTATAGTACATGAGTTCCCAGCACTACTACAATCTCTGACACTGCTTTGGACCAAAACCAGAAGTGACATCCCTGTTCATCTCTATCACTTCCTAAACCTTGTTGTTTTTGGAGAGGAACTGTATTTTTAGTCAACCACCAAGATAAGGTTTCGTTTGATTATTCTCAAACACTATCCTCGGCCGGGCCGTTACCTCTGCTCTCTGTGCTTTGTTTGTCTCTGAACATTTTCGTAGCATTTATAGAGTTATTATAACCTTAGTCATTTGTAAGTTCCATGTTCTCTGACCTTAAGACAATGCATTGTTAATTGAAATTGTGCTTCCTATTTTATTTAAACAATTTGTAAGAGTGGAAAATTGTTCAATTTAGTAACTTAAGAAATTTTGTTTAATGATTATTTATGTAGATGCACACACAATTCCGTTTAACCTTGACAAAAGGTAAGCCTTTTCTCATATTGTGATATTTTGCCACTACAGTCAGACAAAGAGAGAAAAGCAAATAATCTGGCTTCTTTGTGCATCTTCAATTTTAAAACAAAACTATGATTTTTGTTGGGATACTAGCAATACTAAACTGGAAATCTCTTTTGTGTATTGTGTTTTGATCAGATGATCATAAGAGGATTTAGCATTGTTTCCAGGCAAAATGCACTGATGGAAAAGATTTAACACTATCAGGGATAGAAAAGCCTGCTGACGTTTTTGGTGTTTTGAATAGACACCTGTTGAAGCACTGTCATCATTTATAACTTGTTTAACCTTGAGTTTACGCAAAAGCCCATGATTTGGGCTTTAAAAAGCTGACACGTTTTATCTCAGAACAACTAGTGCATCCGTCCAGAAAGTCATCTCTGTAAATCAGATGAAAGACCTCTTCATGAAGCATTCAAGCTGTATTATCCAAATATACTCTCTGCATCCCAGTGGCACTACCTTTTGAGCCCAGACTTTGAACATGCGCTCCCCAGGACCAGAGAGCCCATCTATGACTGAGGAGGCCCTACTGCACGGACAGTTTGGCGGTTGGAGCAGCGGAGGGGGAAGTGGAAGTAACAGCAACAGCTGCCCCAACAGCCCTGGAGGTGTTTCTTTACCTTCCAGCCCAGCCTCCACCAACTATGCCCTGACACTCACGCCAGTTCACATCCATGTCCAGCGGTTGTCTCCACGTGCAGGGAAGCAGTCCAGGCTGATCCTGCCACTGGCAGAACTGACCGGATGCAGCTGCCCGCGCTCGCCGGCCCCTCCTTTGCTGGTGCTTTACTGGTACCCTCCGGGTCGTCGCCGCAAAGGCGTCTCCAGACATAGACAGGTGAGGGCGTACTTGGCGGAGAGCAGAGTTGAGGCGGAGAAATGGAACGCTGCTATACAGAGCCTGCTGAGGGGAATGGATGTCAGCTCCACCACAGGTGGGTGTCAGGGTTTAATCATTCGTAAATGCTTTGTCTCTGGTGTGTCTGTGCTTTTGTTAGTGGGAAATCATTTAATGTACCCCCTCAATGTCTTCACTAAATGCATCCAGATGCTGCTAATTCTTCAAGACGTTTGAGTCAGTGCTGTTGCATTGTTGTGTCGTTAGTTTGTGTCTTGTAAATAAGATGCCACTTTGATTTCTTCTATGAGCTAAATTTGTTTGAGTATGAATCATGTCTGACTACATTTTTTTTTGTATGAGTTTTCATGTTTCCTCCTGCTCTTTTTTTTTTTTTGCACTCATAATGTGTACCACATGCTGTCATTGACGGTCAGAGAATGGGTGGGTCTGCGGCCGGGAAAATATAGCCTGTTTTGAGTAGTGCAGTTCGTTTGGTAGCAATACACCAGGCTTTATTGACCTAACAGATGCTGCTTGTTATTGCTCTGTCCTGGTTTTTAACTGCAGTGCTGTAGGTAGTTGTCAGTGTTAGTGGTTGCAGCTTAGTAAATCGTTAAAATAAATTTATATGATGTTAATAAGTTTGTTGACTTATTAGTTTGTTAGGAGTGCAGATCTTGGGTCAGTTTAGTGGTCCTAATGGTGTGAAAATGTAAATATACCCCATTATGTATTTATTGCTAAAATAACATTTGATCATCCTTTCAGTTATGCTGATTGGTATGCTGAACTTGGATGTTTATAGATAAAATTAAAACAAACTTTTACACTCAGCTGTTTAAACAAGAAAAACAAATGTAGTCTAACATTTATGGAAAGGTTATGATTAAGAAATTGAAAGTGTTGCCTCAGTTAATTTCAAAATACATGAGTCAACCATCTGAAAAAGCACAATTTTGCTCCACATGGGAAGTTGTGATGGAAGACGTTCTGATCTAGGTTGATAACAGGACTGTACATGCACTGTGTTCTGGATAGATGAGACATATCCCAGATTCCAATCTTAACCCTTGTGCATCAATAAAACATACATAGGTCCATGAAATGTCCATGTAAAAAAACTGTCATAAAAATTTGAAGCTTGGAAGCACAAACTTAAGTTTGGTCTCATTTTAAAGACCCGTGGCAGATTATTGTTGAAGACGTAAAAAAAAGTTTAAAAGTGAAACAAAAAAAAGTTATAGTGATTTAAGTTTAAGAAAATTATTTATGAACAATATTTTATATAAAATATATATT
>SCHK01023077.1:0-16849 GCA_004124795.1 Poropuntius huangchuchieni
GTTTTCCCGTCGTTAAAATAGCAAAAGTGGATTTGGACATGAACCGAGTGCACCTGCGCTGTGCGCTTTACACTTTGCGTTTAGATCGTTAAAATAGGGCCCTTAATGTTTTTGTGAAAACAGTCTTTGCTGTCAGTTTTTAATCAGTTTGATGCCTCCTTGCTTAATAAATGCTTTAATTTCTTAAAATAAAATTCTATAGACACATGGTAGTGAACACATGAATGCCATGTATGTATCAATCCATTTTAAATCTATGGATCTATCTATGGATCCATTAATCATTCTATTAAAACTATAATTTTTTTTTTGCTTTGTTTTTGTTTTTTTTGCATTTTTGTCCAAAACCTTCAAACAAGGCATGTTACGATTACTATTTTTAAAAAGAAAGAAAAAGAAGAAGAAGAAGAAAAAAATATATATATGAAATAAGATTTCATTACACATTGATATCTTGAATAGATTAAGTTAAATTCAAATCTACATGCTACCTCAATTGAATTCTATTTAATTTAGGATTTCAGGTTTTGATTTGGGAATTTAAAAGGCATTCTTAATGATGTACAACTCTGTTGATGTCACCTTTAACAGTGAGTTTGTGTCAGGCAGTGTGTAGTGCTTTGATAGAAAAGATCAACATTTCATAATTATTATTATTATTATTATTTTTTGACATTTCATGCCTCTCATAATGAAATCCCCTTCTCTTATTGTTGACCTATTGGAGTTGCTGTTAATTTTAAGGTTCCCATGTTCCTGTCTCCTGTTTTGGTGCGCACCTCCCATTACAGACCAGTCAGCCTCAGGCATTAGAGCGCACACCAACAGGGAGCATTAACTGTAAATAAACAGGGCAGCCGCCTCCCCAATAGGATGCTACCACCCTGATAACAGACCCCTCTTAGCAGCACTGTTGACCTTCTCTTCGCCACAGGCTCACCAAGGACCCTTCAGCTTCTTCTGTCTTTATCTCCCAAGTCTCCGCAGGAAAGATTATTCTTATTGCCAGACCCGGGATATAGAGCAGGAACTAGAAGAAGAGATAACGAAAGAGAGCCAGGGAGTGTGTTAGGGAAAGATGAAAACAAAAAGACAAAGCCTGAAGAAACAGCCGACAGGAACAGAAAAGGACCTGGACTGTTGTCCTGCTGGCAAAGCATCTTTTGTCCTTTGTAGGACTTCATATAATTAACTCGTAAAGAGATAGCATGAAATTTGAAGTGACTTCTGTTTACCCACTAAGGACTCAAACCATACAGCTAACAAAATGATAAGGCATGGAATGAAAGGGAAGGAGAACAAAGCGGTACATAATCTAAATCTGGATTTAAAGGGGTAACAACATTAACCCCGCATTCTTCACAATGAGATGAAGAGGGAAGACCACAGTTGACGGCGGTGAGTGGCTCTTTTAAGAGAGTGCCTCCAGGAGTCTGGGGCTTCAGAAAAGCCGGCATGTTTCATGGCTGAGATCGATGGTACAATTTAGTACATTTCACAGTGAATGCCTCCCCGTGACCTGCCGACTGTTATGAAATGAACACACTTGCTTTGGGCCCTTTTTTATTCGAGCAATACCGATACAAGGGCAGCAAGAAAATTTGAACCTTTTCAGATTCATTGGCCCCTTTATCACTGCTGCCAAGCGTGTGGGCTGCAAAGCACAGATGCAGACGCTCTGTTTTTTGTGCCGCTGAGGGTTCCGCATATCCATGCTAAAAGATAGATGTCAAGCAATTACTACTCTTGCATTTATTTCCTGCCCCATTTTTGATAAAATGCTAATGCGTGTGATTATTTTACTATTTAGTCCCATTTTAATGACAGTCTAGTGATTTGGGTGACATTGTGTAATTGATGTCATTAATTAGCATCTAGAGGCCGCTTAGCTTAAAACCCACATTCATGCGCAGCATGGCCTTCCTCATGGGACTCCCGGAACGGTGATGGAAATAGCGCTAGCGTTGTGAAGAATGCTAGTTTGAAGGCTTTTGCAGTTTTGACACCTGTTACAGACGTTCTGAGAGTTAGAGGTCATGGCTCTATTCTTGTCCTGATTTAACGATAAAGATGTGAAAAAGTTTAGCAGAGATGGAGAGAGAGAAAAAGAGGGACAAAGAGAGAGAGAGAGAGAGATTGATGTTGCCTCGGTGACACCTTGCCTTTAGACAGAGAGCAGGAAAAACTGCATGAAGTGAGTTTGGCTGGAGGTCTTGAGCCAGATACCTTTCCTGGGGTTTGAATCAATTCCAGCTTTATCAGTTGTCCGTGTCCAGGTATTCTCACCCGTGGGAGAAGCTGATGTGTTTTCCAATAATGAAAAGGAGCACATGGCAAAAACACATTTAAGAGGTGGCCAGTCTCCAGAGTCGCTTCTAATTTCCAATGCAGTTTGTAACAGAAGAAAAAAAAAACTCGTAGAAAGGTTGAAAGATATCTGTGTCCAATGCTGTTATCAGTACCTGGGATGCTCTAGACTCACCACATTACCACATTTCTCACCAGTAATTAAAGTACGGCTAGTCAATAGATACCAGATAGTACTTGTCCTTGTTGTTCAAATAGATGTGTTTATTCCTATTATGTGCTGTTTTATAATCAGCTGTTTTGCATAACATGGTGACTTAATCTAAGCTGCAGTATATGAGTACTATCAAACTATGTTTTACCATGTACATTTGAATTAAATAATCTGTCAGTGAATCTACAATGACTAAACTTCACTCCTCCATTGCTGGCTTATTCTTCTCTGACGTTTCCTTTTCAGTCTCTCAGTTCCTCCCTGTATGGTTCTGTTTTCCGGTCGTGGGTTGTTAGGCAGCTGTGAACTGCAGAGTGTCCCATTGTTCTGGATGAGCAGGAGGACTGCTCTAACTGACCAGGCTTGTAGCTCTGTAATGGGATTAGCCAAGCCATGTTCCTATTGTATGCCAACGTCTGACAGATCTGCCCCCCGTTCTGTTTCTCCTTTTTTTTTGCTTCTTTCTCTTTCTCATTCTCTTTTCAGTACTGCGTAGCTTCTCATTTTTCTGTTTATTCTTTTTAACATGCAGAAACAAAACAATCTAAGTCATTATGGACAACTCTAGAAAATATCAAGCAATGTTTAATTAAAGAAATGTGTTGTATTATATTATATTGCAAAAGTTTTTGAAAGAAGTCTCAACAAGACTGCATTCATTTGATCAAAAATAAAGTAAAGCAGTATAATTATAAAATATTACAATTTAAAATATTTCATATAATGTTAATATACCGATATATTGAAGTACTTTTGTCTGTTTTGTGCCATTGAAATACACTGATTACCACCAAAAACGTGATGAGAAAGCCACATGATGAATCAAAGCTTCCACAAGCTGAGGAGGGAAATACTTAAATATAGAAGGTGCACAGTGTCATTCACACAGATACTAAACACCATCATGGTAACACACAATGCTGATAACAACATTAGATGTAAGATAAAACCCTAATGTACACAACTGTTAAGAAAAAAACCATCAAATGTGAAGTATCGTGAAGCGAATGTGAATTTACAGTTTTTCACTGTAAATTATACAATGACTTGTTCTTTTTTACTTCCAAAAACCATTAAATGTAATTACATTAAAATAAACATTAAATGTAATTACATTTATTTACCATGTATAGTACAGAACCAGATTTTTACATTCTTTTGCTATTAAAATCACACATTTTTTACAGTTTGGTCAATTCTACACTGTATGAGGTGTTGAAAATTGATCATAGAAACCAAAGAATATAAGAGAGGCAAATCAGTTGAGAACCAGTGGAGGCCAAGTGTATGTTTTAGAAATAAGTGTCTTAAATTGAACAGCTGGAAGGAAGGAACAGTGCGAGGTAGCTGAGTGGAGACCACCCACATGCTTCTCCAGACAGCAAACACATTACATTAATACGGATTCTCCATTTGCTTTTCTCTTCTACATCTATAACAAGGTTAACCACATGAGAAACACACACACGCTCACACACGCTCACACACACACACACACACACACACGCTCAAACTGAAACACACACAAGCCACCAGATAAGATGATTCAACCTCCCACTCTTTTCTCTATATGGAATGTTTATTTCAGTTTGCTGATAACAGTGGGAATTAACTCCCTATAAATGAGAAAGTGTCTCTCCTCCCAGCAGCTCGGCGGTGTCGTTCTGCTGAGAGCAAACAGGCTATAAAAACAACACTGCCTCTATTCCCATTGAACTCCACAGAGTTTTCCTCTGAGCTGAGCTTGTTGCATTATTTGCTAAAAAACCCAATTTGTTAAATCCTAAGCACTGCATTGTAGAAATCTCTTATGACAGAGTATGTAGATGAGATTCTCAAGACAGTTGAAACATAGGAGAATTTGCTTGCGTTTTGCTTGGCATCTTTTTTCCCACTCTTTCTTTCTCTCTTTTACACTCTGTCCTTCTGCATACTCACTCACACACACATACACACACACACACAAACACGCTACGTTAAAATACAGTCATTGATTTTTCCTCCCCTGGTTATACATTGAATTATCTGTGTTGTCAGTGAACTGTCATCCAAAATGGCGTTCGTCCTCCACGCTGTGATGGCCGGACCTCTCCTCTGCTGTAGTATTTATGCTTGTTTAGGGCTGGCCGAAGCGTTGTAGATTACAGCTCATAATGGTCTGACTCTGGAGTCAGGCACCATAAAATTAAAACTCAAATCAATGGTGTATCATATCCTCTCCCATCAAGCTGAGCAGAGACTTGTTGCCCTGAAGCCCTAAAGAGTTTTTTTTTCTTCTCTGAAGTATAAAGCTGTGAGACGTTATATACCAATTGAAGATTGAGGCAAATGAATAATTTTTTCTGCTAAATCAGCATTTTTGTGTGTGCTTGTGTCGATATTAAAATTGTGTGTATCAAAAAAGTTGCAAGTTGCATGTTCGAGAGAACTAATAATGAGAGTTTTTAAGAGGGAAACCGCAGTGGATCTGTCAGCACCATGGACAGTGGCTTCATTCTGCTGTCTGTGGAGCTGTCTTGGGTGCTGAAAAGTCAGTTTCTGAAAGAAAGGTCGTTTGACCTGCTGTTTAGATTTAGAGGGTTTCTGTGTGGTTTGGTTTGTCTGTGCTCGCATTCCAACCTCAGAGAAAGTACACCTGTACTTGTGAGCATAGTTTTGGCAGGCTGGGAGTTGTTGGGGGCCTGTCCCCCCTTGGATTGAATTACTTCCCCTCTCCCACCTCAAATCATATTTTTGTTATATGTGCACAAAACCGTCAAGGCATCTTTTTAAGTAATTGTGAAAGTAGATTGCAAATTACTTGCAAAAAGTTTTGTTTCCCAACATATAATTTTTTTTTTTTCTGTATGGAAGTGCTTTTTTTCCCCCCACAGCTGAGTCTGTTGGTTTCATTATCTATGACATGAGATGTAGCCAGGGTCCAAAATTAACTTTTTTTTGTGTACCTGCCAATAGCAAGTAAATTAAGAACATTTAATGACCGGAGCCATTTCTTACTGGCACTGTATTTTGCATAATTTTATTTAAAAAAAGTAAATAAATAAAAAATTGTTCCTATTGAAAATGCAATTATTTTGCTGTTTTTTTTCCTGCATATTTGTGAAACACTCATTTTGTGTCTATGCTGGCTTATGTTGATCATATGTATATATATGTATATGTATATATGTATATATATATGTATGTGTGTGTGTATATCTTTTCTGTCATAAATGTATTTATTTTTATTTATGATGACTGATCAGCTGATTCATGTATATAGCTGATCAGTATAGGTGGACAGTCATAATCTCTTCTTACAAATACAAGCACATAAAAACAATTTTTCAAGTTGTGCCATTTCTTCCTTTTTTCTTCTACTAATTGTAGTTTGTATTACAGTCACATGAATACTATGAGAAATCTCATCCAATTAAACTCTCGCAATTAAGACCAAATCACTGGATCACTGTTACTGCATGTCGATGGCCAATATTTGATGCTAAAAGTGGCGTAAATGGTTAATGTGCTGGAATGGATGAGTGATGAATTAGCGTGCACATCTGTCTGGAACAGGTGCAGCCACCAATTTCCCATTCTCTTCTTCTCTCTCTTTCTCCTCCAGTGACTGGCTTAGCAACTGATCCTTTCTCTCTTTCTCTGTATGGTTGGCTGATGTATAAAAAATACATGTTAGAGCTGTAAAACAGATGTTATTTTTGGTGTAAAGTGTGTTTGACTTGACTCTTCTCAGTTGCTGAGAGCTGCGGTGTGGAGCCCTATCACTTCTTCTGGGAGTTCGTGTCTGTCATTCACGTTAAGATATGAAGGGGAATGTGAAATGGCAATATATCTTGTTCTTAGCTGCCCTGGAGGTTTTGAACTATAAAACTGATTAAGTTCATTTAGATGCCTCATTTTAAAGTGGATGTGCAGCTCAGTTCTACGGTATTCTGGTACCAAAATAAAGGCATAATACCAAAACCTGACATTGCTACAATATTATTAGCAAATGATTAATTATGAGATGAATCTCAAATTATTCTTATTCATTATTGAATTTATTGGTAGCCCTAGTTTAATTTCATTAGTTGCTCAAGACTGTTTTAGTATTGATTTAGTATCGAGAGACCAGGGATATCAAACTAAAGCCAACATTTTTGTACCAGCCGAACCCTTAAGCACACATGCTTTCAGAAAATGTTGCAAAATGCATCTATTGATCCACACATAAAAGCTACGTGTCATGTTTGAGTTACATATGGACCTTTCCATTTCATTCAGATATGTTTATAAAGGTCACTCATTGACCTTTGCAATAGTTGTCTGATAATCTATAAAAACGCCTTTCCATCAGGAGTGTGCTACTGCTGTCATACTTGGATTTCTGCTGCAGGAGATTTGTGTTTAAAAGAAAGTGAATTTAATCAGCTAAAGTGCCAATATCCATTTCATCTGGAGAACACTATCAATCTGTACCCAATACACTGGAAGAAAGACGCAGTGACCATTAGAACCATTGGGCAGCTGTTCAGAAAATGAACAGAAATGTATAAATTAGTTCATGAAGTTATATATTTAAGGGGAAAAAGTGACATGTTTTCATGCTTGATGTATATTCATCTGAACTGCCTGCATTGTGCACTGGTTGTATCGGAAAGTTGAAACTTGAAAAGGATGAACTTCACACTTTCACAGTTTCTTCCTGAGAGAATCCATACCCGCTGGTTTTGTGGACAGGCAGAGTGAGTTTGCGACGAGTTTGGGAATGTTTGGGATGTGTCTCTGTGTGTCTCTGTTATGGCAGAAGGATAACGTTCCGCTGGGCTCCGGTGTGACGGAATGGTGGTCACTCCATCTGTCAGTAATTAGCTCTGAGCTAGCTTCCACCAGGCGATGACTTCCCACACTTCTTTCCCTGAACCCAGACTGCATGAGCAGGGCAACCAGATGCATCTCCCCCTCCTTCCCTCCTTCCTTCATTTCATCCAGCCTTATGAGTTGACTCTTTGTTCTCATTTCCATAGAATAGGGCTGCTGGGCTAGCACCTGTCAATGCAGCATTTTACTATAGTAAGTAAGTTAGTTGTCATTCATCAGATACTTGTATCTATGTATTATAGCAACTCATTAACCATGAGTTTAAAAATGTGAGTTTTGTGCTTTTTAGTTAATGCCCGTTCCTTTTTAGGTGGCCAACCAGAACATGCTTTTGACCACCATGGGTGCCGCCGCCGTCGCGTCTGCAAAATGTATGCATGTTAGTGTACTTTTAAAAATGAATTAAATTAAACATTAGATGAAAGGATCCAAGGCAGTTGTTCTAGTCCAGATGTGACCAGCCAAAACTTTGTTTTTTGAAACTTTTCTTCTTTTAATGTTTATGTCTGAGATCAACCAAAGAGCACCTTCTGGATTATGAGGTCCTTCCAACAAGTAGCATTCCTAAAAACAATAAATACTAAATACATCACACCATTTTGTGTGTTGTATAAGTGTATTTCTCAGGTGTACAATTGGGATTGGATAATGGACCAACAACCTTTCAAGGTGTTCGAAAAAATCAGTCATTGAAGCAAAAGATGTTAAAACAGAAATAAAGGCCTCAAAATATAGCCAGAATTTGTGTTGCATTGTAGCAAAGTGTTACAGATGATCTAACTTTCTCTGTATTACTTTATATTGTGTGAGAAGATTCCATGTGTTCCCATTAGTCTGCTTGTTTAAGAATGAACTTTATTACCTACCATTTGACATTTGTGAGGGTACAGCAGGATAATATGTTACCAACAAAGCACTTTTCTGGTTTGTTATTATTTATTTGTTTGTGGCAGCCATGTTGAGGCTTGTTATTCTGCGATCTGCTACCAAAGCTGTCTAGTCGTCACCTGAGCGACTGCCAAGCATCTCTGCTGACTTCCTCCATCCCACCCAGTAATAGTGTGTGTATGTGTGTGTCAAAATCTATGGGAAAAAAAGGTTAGGCTGCAACACTGTATTTCCCTTAACATAAATGAAATACTGTAAACACACACAAATATCAGTAGGATCCCAACTGAGTTATAGTTCATTTTATTAGTCTACAGGGAAATCTCTCTCAGTCACTGCTCTCTGTGTGGACATATTTGTGTCTGCCAGGTTAAACTGAACAGTAACACATTTTGAAATATATGTGTTTCTGTATGAATATATTAAAGCGTATCATAGCGCTGCTGAATAGATTCAAGGCCTGAAATTTGTTTCTTTGTCTCTCCGTAGGTAACCTGGGCCGTGTTGACTACATCAGTGAATTTGAGTTTGATCTGTTCATCAGGCCTGACACGTGCAACCCACGCTTCAGAGTGTGGTTTAACTTCACAGTGGAAAACGTTCGAGAGACTCAGGTGAGCCCAGACCTGCACAGAGATTCCTTACAAGAAATAACTCATCTGAGATGTTCCTAGCAATTTTCAGACTTGGATAAAGATGTATCCATGTTTCAGAATGAAAACTTGCAGAGCACCACATGCAATCAGAAACTGGCTTTTAAATAAACAAGTGCCTATTTTTATTTATTTTTTTTATTTGTTTACACATTTATATTTAGTGAAGACCTTTAACAAACTGTACACTACTATTTAAAGTTACTCTTATGCTCATCATTTGGTTTTTTCAGAAAAATTTCTTAATATTATCAGTGCTGAAAATGGTGTAATGGTGAATTTTGTGTAAGTACAGCATTTATTTGAAATAAAATAAATAAAAAAGTATTAATTTAACATCAAATTATAAATCATACTGATTAACTTTTCAGTGGTAGCGTAGTTGTGTCAGAAAAAATAAGCTAAACTTTTGTATTTTTTTTATACAGTTTCATGGCTGTTGTTATTATTATTTGGACCAGCAAATTTAGTCAGTTCATAGCTATGAAATGTTATTCAACCTTATGTCTTTTTCTTGTCATTCTTTCTATTTTGTTGGTGCAATGTTGCATCGTGAAACACGTTGTAATGCAAGCAAATCTTGATTAAACTGTCTAGAAGTTTTAAATGCCATGAAAGATTGAAAGGTATTTGGGACTGTGAGGTCTGCCTGTCATTATCACATTGATGATATGCCAAAAGTTTTTCAAGTGTCACCCACAAGCTCCCAAAGGCAGACAATTAGCAGCAAAATAAATTCATCCCTTATGCTGACGTGAATCCTCAGCAGATTGCATGACTGATGCTTTAAATGACATCTCAGGCTCCTGGAAGAATCAATATCGCAAATGAATCTTAAATCATGCAGGCTTACATGAATTTAAATCACTTTTTCTGCGGAAGCGTGACGCTCAAGTGCCAGTTCAAGCCTGTAATCAATTTACAGAGACCTCGTGGTACACGCGTCAGGAGCACAGATTGGTTTATACACAGTGTCATTTATGGATGATTGAGTCAAGTTATCTCTCAAATGAATACATTTCTTCTTTTTTCTCACATGGTTTGAAATATCACGTGACAAATCAACAAGTGGCAGCGTTCCCCCGAAGAAACACAATGTGCGCAAGTCAAATTGACAAACTTCACCTCGTTGTCGAGCCTCAAGTCTGTCTCTTTCTTTTTTTTCCCCTCTCCTGTCCTCTTAGCTTGTCACTGCGCAGACAGACAGTATCCACTCGTGAGCTCAGGACATTGTCATTGGTGGAGAGGAGTGGTCACATGCCACAGTGATATGTGGGAACAGAGGGCGTGTCCGCCGGACAGGCCAGCTGGCTGGGCCGGGCTGCAGTTGTTTAGTTTTGTTAACGCCGGTCGAAGCCTCATCACGGCTGTCATTTTTGTTTAATAGCTAGAGGACGGTTTACACTAAGAAAGGAGGGGCAGAAGGAGAACACGCACGCTATCTCGCTGATCTTAGATACCTACACGCAAGGATTGCACACACCGAGGACGATATGAGGAGGGATGGGCTGTTATTAATAGGAAGTGCTTTACAAAGAAATATAAAGAGAGACAAAATATAACGTGCGAGAGAGAGACTAGATGAAAATGCGGGATGCTGTTGCCATCTCCTGTAGCCTGGCTCTATCAGCCCATCTCCCTGCAGTGCTGTAGTCAGCGCTAATCAAATTTTATGGGCAAGAGATGAATGGAAGCCCTAGTCCAGGAGTCTGATCGATTTTAGGGCCAGATACCACTCTGCATCCTGCGCCAACAGGATATTTGCTGCTATGGCAAAAAAGAGAAAGATCAGGAGGGGAAGAAAACACACACACACACACACACACACACACCATACACGTTACAGGTGGCAAAAGAGAAACATTTACACTATTAGCTTCGGAGGTGCTTTGTTGATGCCGACTCCACCCTCCCCACTCTCTCCCGCTGTCACTACCTTGCCCTCTGTCTCCGTAATCTTTTCTCCATCAATCCAATTTCCGTTTAAAATGAGGACTAGTGTGAATTTAATCTACTTCAGTGGGAGGAGGTGGGGGCGGTCGGTTGGTTTAGCAGAATAGAGTTTGTTTGGTAAGGGTCGTCTGTGAGAAAGACAACTGCAACACATATTGCATGTTTTTATTTATTTATTTATTTTTTATTTCATTATTCTTTTTTAATTTGAAAAAGGAGAATAAGAACACAAATAAGCAGAATAACAGAATAGTTCAATAAAAGTGTACTGATCTGGCCAGCCCTGCGCTAGAGAGATATCAGGCCAGGCACAGAGAAGTTGACGAGTGTTTTATTCCTGCACACCCACCAACTCTCTCTTTGCTAAAGAACAGGGGAATAGGAAGCAGTGAAAGTGTGTGATACTGAAGCTGAGATGACCATTTTGAAGTAAATGTAAGCTGGTGAAACAGATTTGGTCGTCTCAATCAGCTTAGCGGCTTTGTGGAAATTGGCTGCGGCATTTTTTTTTATGATGGATGGATGTCTTTTTCCTTTTCTTCTCCACCCAAAAAATCTGTTACCTTAGAACCTGGACTCCCTCCTTCGCGTTGAGCTGAGGTTAATTATTTTGCGATGGGGTGGAGTTTGCGGCTTCTGTTTAATCAACGACTGTAATTGTGTGTGTGTGTGTGTGTGTGTGTGGTTGTCATGAAACCATTGCTTTAATGTGCATTCAAAATGTGTATTATACTGGCTCCTGTGTTGGAGAAAAACGCTTTAGCAGATTTAATTGTTTTTGAAGAGGATGGTCATATTTGCAGGAGAACACCTAGGTTTGATCACATATCTAAAGATGTGATTATGATGCTATATTCAATTCATAAGCATTTTTAATCAGTGTTATTTCTCCCTCTGTTTTTATACTTGATATTTTTGGAAATTTACAGCTTCTGTGATTTTGCTCTGGGCATTTTTAATGTTCATATCCATGATTTATAGTATATAGTTGTGAATGTTAAAACTGGATTTATTAATTGCTTGGATGGTTTTATGCTTGTTTATATTCAGTGTAGAACTACAAACCCTATAAACACTGTTGATAGCTTGAAGGATGTGAGTTTATGCTTGATTTTGTGTAATGCTTTAAAATTTCTAATTTTCTTTGTGCCCTTTTTGGTGCTTTTATTGAAAGGTATAGTAGAGAGAGGCCAGGAAAATGTTGGGAGATAAAAAACAAACTGGCAATGATGTAGGACTTAAGCACCAAGACTTAACATGTTGGAACATTTGCCTCTTTGTTCTTTTCTTTTCTTTTCTTTTTCAATTCCTGTTTTTGTTTCTTTCTGTTAAAAGTGAACAATTCCACACAATCATAAAAAAGGTACATTGTGAATCAAGATGTGAACCAATATGACCTGCATGAGGAACCATATTTTCATTTTCATTGACTTTTAAAAGCAAAGATTGCTGGTCACACCTGATCATAGACAAAAGGACCTTCTGAGTCATTTGTATGATGTTCCTAATTAATGTCATTAAGTATGTGTTTTTTCCCCTCCATGCTCTGTACGAGAGTCAAAGACTGCTATTAGCTCATCAGAGTGACGGCAGCACAGTGTAAACATTTTGACGTCTTGTATCTGCACAAAGAAAGGAAAAGACAGAACAGAGAAAGGAGAGATGGAGATGGGAGTAGAGATCCTGGCCCATCCGTGAGTGCTGTAATGGATGAGATGCATATTGATTTTTCTGCTGGAGTGGAGGGAGACTGGGTGGAGCAGGTGTGTGCTTGTATTAACAGTAGCATTAGCGTGTGTTTGTGCATCAGCATGAATGTGTGTCTATGTGACTGTGTGAATGTGATGGTCTCTGTGTGTGTGTGTGTGTGTGAGTGAGAGAGATTTGCGGGAATGGGCGTGTGCTGAGTGATCTTGGCTGTGTATTCTGGGAAGGCTGCTGGAGGTTGTGCTGTGTAATATCAGCTCTTTGGCACAGCCCGGCCTCTGCATATGACTCTGTAAACCTGCATAATGGACCCTTATCACACACATACACACACACACTCATGCAATACTTTGTGTTCGTACAGGGACATTTAACCCTTCTGATGTCCTTCAGACTGGACTGAGGGACATGATGGGAGGGGTAATGAATGTCTGCAGCGCTGTCTCTAGAGGACTGGAGCTAGATCTGTGTGGCCAAGGGCGGTGCCATTCGTGTATCCTTGTGTAAGTGTGTATGGGGACATGTGTATCTGATATTGAAGTGTAGGATTAGAGGGCAACCGATGCATTCTCCAGACATATGCAAATATGAGAGCATGAAAAAGGTTGCATCTAGGAGTAGGTGGAATGACTGAAATGGAAAAAATCTAATTATTTTGTATCACAAATGTTTGATGCAACTAAAAGATAATATTATTTTTTGTTGCTGTAACATTCAGCCATTTTCAATGAACATTACAAAATACAAAGAAAGGAAAATAGTAAATAATAGATTGTAAAATGATTCTAATATATTTAGAGGCGTTATTATATTATAAGACGTTACATGTGTTGCATGCTGTCTTTAACAACTCGTACTATGATAAAGACAGCAAAACAACAAACCAAAAAGAACATTATTTCAACTCACGTTTGTTCTGTTCACTTTCCTCTAGAGTCTTTCTGTGTATTGGCTGGTATTTTCTTCCAGTCTGTGTGTGGAAATGCTTTTAAGTCATTTCCCTGTCATCTCTCTGTCCACCGTTTTTGAGGTTTCTCCGGGGGGGGCGGGGGGGAGAGAGGAGAGAACAGATGTCTAGGATGTGGCAGGGGTCCTGTTCAGCCCTTGGTGAGGTTGTTTGAGGATTACACCTGTAATTTAGGTAAAGTAGCCCATGCAGCAAGACATAGACCTCCTGTATTCTCATACAGGTTCTGCTGAAGCCTTCACAAACGTTATATTAAAATGTCATCTGTCATATTAGAAATAAACAGCCTTCCTTGATCCATCAGCTCTGATTTTACTTGCAGATGTTGTTTGTTTTTATTTTTATGTTATTAATTAGGGTTGTCAATTTAACATGTTGATTTAGTGGGATTAATTGTTAAATGTAACTTGTTAAAAATTAGCACAATTAATCATGCCCCTTGACCCATATGTAAATGCCATCATTTTAATAATTTTTCTACCAGCTTGAAGTACTACCAGTGCATCCCCAGCTTCTATACGTCCTGGATAGAGTGCAACAGAATGAAACAGAACATAAGAACCAAATTCTTATAATGTCTATTGACAGCTTTTGTCTGCCACCAAATGTTACTGTTTTAGAACAGTACAGTATCTTCATTTGTGGCTTTTCTCAGCAAATATTGATGTATGCCATTTAATTGCCATTCATTTGTTTCAGTTACAATTTGTAATCTATTGACAGCCCTATTATTAATATGGTATTTTGATTCATAACAGCGGAAAGTAGAACAGCGGTTATATTCTTTGCTCATTCAGAAAAACATTCTGATTAAGCCCCAGCTTTGTTTTGCGATCATTCCAAGCCATTGCTAATGTGGTCACACAAGCAGAGTGTTTCCTCCCAATATGGCGTGTCTATTTACAGTCTTGCTATACAAGCGGCTAATGTGGCTAATGTACTGTGATTTGGCCAGGCTGCCGGGGGATCTGCACAGGAAGCTCATTTCACAGATATATAAGCACGCTGCACAGAGCGGCTCCAGCAGCACCTCGGCACCGCGGCGATCATCCGGATGGCGGGTGCATCTGCGCTCCATACGGAGCCCAATACACTCCCTCTGCGGGAAAGACGGAGACCGTGCCATGTGCGGACCCCCTGCCAACATGAAAGCTTCAGATTACATCTGCAGCGTCCCTCGTCCTCCTCCCCCGAAACACCAACCAGCTAGGCAGGTGGCCCATTTATATACATTAAAAGAGCCAAACATCTCACGCCTCGACTTCAGGGCTTTTTGATAAAGGCCGCTGCAGGGAAGGGGAGGGAGCCCGCGGGGCCCTTTTGAGTGGCTAAAAGGCTGAATTTGGCGGCCGGGTGCTGCTGTGCTTGGCGCGGCTAGCGGGATGCGTTGTAAGGGAATGGCAGGGGCCATGCCGAGTGCTGCGCATCTGCACGAACGCGCGCAGCGGCGGGCCGAGGATCATCCTTTTACAGGCCATAATGAATACAGATTGCGCAGCCGGATCGAGATGCTCGGCAATCTGCTGTGCCGAAAATGAAACAACTGCTGCTCTAATCAAATAGTCTTTTCATGCCAGCGTACTCCTTAAGTCGAAGCTAAATTCAATTCCAGAATTCTGGGGTTATAAATGTTGTAATTAGACCATTGTTTTTAAACAGGAGGGTTCTGTACAGGCTGGCTCTCTATCTCCCTCTTGCTTTGTAGCTCCTGATCTCTATCTGAGTTGTAACCCATTGTGGCCCCAATGTGCTGAATGTGAAAGCTGAGGCTATAGACTCTTTGGGGCCCTTCAGAACCCCTCTGCCCAAGTCAGATTCATTATGCTGACTAGCATTCAGGGAGTCTGCAGTTTATTAAACAAAGAGGAGCTGGTGAGCAGCGGCGCACTGATGCTTTGTTGCAGCTTTTGTTTCTGTTTGTGCACTTAATTCAATCAGCTCCGTGCCCCCCTCTAACCACGCTGTTTGTTCTTCGCCGTTAATTACTGCCTAAATTGTTCTCTTGATGTTATATCTGTGTTTATTTACAATGGGGGGCTGCAGAAATGCCTTATATAGAAAGGTGTACAGCTGTTATTTTCTGGCTTTAGCCCTCTATTCTCTACCTACCAATAAGAAACCCTGCAGACAAAGCAAATGATCGCTACGTTGGAGCCTCCTAAAGTTGTTTGTGTTTAGACTTTAACTAAAGGGCATTGCTTTGCTGTCCTGATTCCTTATTCATACCTAATGGTTTACATCATAGTTTTTTTTTTTTTTAACTGGTGGGCCACAGTATTGTTTTGACTGGGTTGCTGACAGCAGAAAAACTTTCAAAAACTTTTCCTATATATTTCATTTTTGTTGTTTTTCCACAAGATGTGCAATCCAAGTGACATTTAGGCTCTAAAAGTAAAAACTGATATTTATATATATATATATAAATTTTTCAGATTTACTCATTTGGATATTATTAAAGTAAAGCCCTATTCGCACGGGATTAGTATTACCTGGTGAACTCCAGTCATTTGTAATAATCGCGGAGTTTGTCTGTGATTTTAATCCCGTGTGAATCGGCCATGTCTGTAATTTGTAAAGTGAAAATTCCCCAGGAAATGGCCTACCATATTTCGCTGAAAACCGAGGACCTGTGATAATATTAGTCCTGTGCAAATCGGCATCTCTGTGATTTGGTGGGTCGTATATCATTTTTCGAGGTTTTTGTTTCCTGTGCGCCTTTTTATCCATCAATTGCGAAGAATGGAGCTGCCTTGGAGTGTTTTCATAGTATTTTGGGTCTTGTCATATCCTTGTTTGACTGTAGTATTGTTTAAATATTTGTAGAATTGACCATAGATTGTTTATTTATTTGTATTGATTAGTTTTTTGTTTTTTTTTGTGGGAGGAGGAACACGCCCATATAGTGATTGTATGTGTCTGATTGGGATGACCACCTGTTTCTTGTGAAGAGTTTAAAAAGAGTTGTACCTGTTTTGTCATTTGTGCCTGATGAAGACCTGATGGTCGAAACGTTGCAACAATAAAAAAAATTTTTACGGAGCAGTTAGTTCAGTGTGCGGACAATTTGCTTATTTTTATTTTTTTTTTAATATCGATATACTACCATACGTACAATTTGCAGAAAGAGAAAGCTGAAAAGGTTTCAGGGTTAACATCTTACAAATCAATCAAGCATAAAGCTTGAGATATTATTTTAACCTGGTGAAATGTAAATGACACAGGGCACGAAACTATATTAGTTTATTTTTTTCAAATCCACCTGACATCCGGGTATCCAGGAGATAAGTCAGTAAATTCGAG
>SCHK01023136.1:1533-13007 GCA_004124795.1 Poropuntius huangchuchieni
TACACCACTCGAATCTATCAATTAAAATCTTGAGAAGCAAAAAGCTGCATCTTTGTAAGAAACAAATCCAACATTAAAGCGTTTTAACTCAAAATGGTCACTTCTTGACAAAACAGAAGTCCATAATCCAATAATAACACTTCTTCCAGTGAAACATTTTCTGTTCTCTCACGTCAAAATCCACCCACATATTTATTTAGAGCTGTCTAGGACTGTTTTTACTTGGAAACGGTGCTTGATCTGTGCAGATTTCTCTCCTGATTCAGACCAGATGGCTTTTTCACTGAAGAAAGCAATACTATGATTAGAGGAGTCATACTTTAGCCAGAAGCAATGGTTTGAAGTTAAAAATGCCTTGATGATGGATTTGTTTCTTACAAACACACAGCTTTTCACTTCACAAGACATTAATTGATAGACTGGATTGGTGTGGATTATTACAATGTTTTTACATTCACTGCAGATGATCCATTGGTGAGCAAGTGATGGAAATGCTACATTTCTCCAAATTTCATGAAAAAACAAACTCATCTACATCTTGGATGGCCTGAGGATGAGTAAATCAGTCAGCAAATCTCCATTTTTGGGTGAACTATTCCATTAAGTTAATGTAATAATCCTTTTACGGCTGTGAGCGACATGAAAATTATTCTGGGTGCATGTGAGTTTTTTCCACATCTGACCCACTAAATTATTAACCAAGGTTGCCAGTGAGGGCTGACTTAATACCATGTATAACCCACCAAAAGTGCCATTTTGAGATAGGAAGATTTGAAGAATTGATTATGACTCTAATTATTTCACATTCAGTATGTATTTAATTTTCACAAATTTAAACCACAGTTTTATGTCACTCAGCTTGTGTTTTAAAGCAGGGCGAAGTAGTGACCCATTCACGTTTAGTGAAGTATTTAGTCACTCGTGGCTAAAGCTGATGATCAGTGGAGAACTGTGTCGTAAGCGTTCAGAGGAGCTTGTCAGACCCACTGAGCTTTCTTTCACTATCCATGCAGAATCACTGTGCACTTCCGCTAGCACACACTGAGAACACACACACTCACACAGAGAGCTAGTGCTGATCCTAACAATGAGAAAAACAGAGCTGAACTGCATTAACACCAGCTGCTTGTGTGTGTCGTAGTCAGACACTTAAATTGTACATTACGGTTATGTTCAGAATATAATACAACTGTATTGTTATGTATACCGTGAAGTATTGGTATGTGTTTTAATTGGTATGTGAAACAGATCCCTTCCTAACTATTAGCTTATATAATGCAATGTTTGTTAATGATTTTTACTCAACATAACATATAACAATATACTTTAAATTATTATTTTAAATGCAAAAGAACTAGTATTTTTGTAACAAGTTGTTACTAAAATAAATTTTAAAAAATGTTGTTNGACTTTAAATTACTATTTTAAATGCAACTAGTATTTTCGTAACAAGTTGTTACTAAAATAAATTTTAAAAAATGTTGTTGTTGTTGTTATTTTTATTTTAGTGCACATCATGGTACGGAAGTACTGGTTCTTTTTAATACAATTGCAATAAAAATAATATTTATTAAGATAAAACTATAAAATATTAAAATATTTTTTAAATGTGCATTCTAATAAAATGAAATAAATATATTAATTAAAATAAAAATATGAAATATCAAAACAATTTAACTGGTTTATTTATTTTAATATAGTTATAATAATATAAAATATTAATATTATTTATTAAAACATTTTTATTTCAATCAAATACAATAAAGACATTATTAGTAATTAAAATAAAATGTAAAATATAATTTAGATATTTATTTTAAGATAATTACAATAACATAATAACATTATTTATTTAAATAAAACTGATAAATATAAAACATTAAAATGCTCTTTTTATTGCTATAAATGCAATAAAATGAATAAAGGTATTGTTCAAGCAGGCACAAAAATGTAAGTTTCACTGGTAGCATGAAATAATAATGATAATAATAATTATTATACATTTTTTATAAGCATGTGCAATGAAAGTCTGGTATTTTGACAACAATGGAAAACTACTGAAGGTGCAAACAGTGATAATGCATGCTGTGAAAGTACAGTATTACCCTAAGCCTATATGAGCTCTGACAGCAATAACAACATGATGACACGAGAAGAAACGCCCACCATCATGACACACACACACTCACCTGCTTTACTGAGTTTGATCACCTCTGAACCCTTCAAGAGCTTCTTCCCAGCAGTATCAGAGTAAAGATCTGAAAATATTGATATCGCCGCATGCATTAGACTGACACTGTAACCAAACAGTTAACGAGCATGCACAGTTACAGATACTGGTAGCTAGATGGCTGTCTTGATCCAGCAGAGCAACACACACATATACAAATACGCACACAAACGCACGCACGCACGCACACAGTGTCTAAACTTATACACACTCCGTCTCCTGAGCCACTAACGTTGACGCGTAAAGTACAGAAGTGCGCGACACCTGTCAATCACTCATGACAGATGACGAAATGAATGCACGCGCGTTTACGGCGCGTTGTTTATGCAGCAGCGCAGATGCACGCGCGATCTCCCGTTATAAACCCTGACATCATCGAGTGTCGTACTGCAGTCGCGCGGGTGTCTGAGGGCGCTAATGTGACTTACAGTGTGTGTTGTGGCTCCTGTGTGCAGTATGAGCGCGCGGCGGTACAGCGTCGCCATTGCTCTTCCTTCTTCCTTCACAGACAGCGAGACGAGCGAGCGAGAGAAACATATGACGCCACCTTCGCCACAGTTCGGCTGCGCTCGGCTGCGTTCGGCTTCGGGAGACGGAAAGGTGAAAGGTTGAACGTGTGCATCGTGCATTCTTATAGTACACGATTATTCCTCTATATATATAATCGTCCGTACGCCGTTTTACTATTATTATTAGTAGTAGTAATGATAGTTTACTTTCATTTCTACATTTTAATTACTTAATAATTACATATGAGTTAATAATGACATGTTTGTTTATATAGCCTAACATACCTAATAATACATTCATAATAATAATAAAAATAATAATAATTCGTTACATTTATATAGCGCTTTTCTGGGCACTCAAAGATGAAATTAATAATTCATTAATATGAATGTAATTACTAGTAATAATTCAAAAAATAATGTAATCATATTATTAGTTGTATTATTACTTATTACTATTATTACAAGTTATTGATGTTGAATATAATATTAATTATTATTGTTGTTGTTGTTTGTAACAGGTGTATAAACTGTTAAGTAAAAAATTTATTACATTTAATTTTTTTTACATAATATTTATGAATACTTTAAATGAATAAAAATAAAAGAAATATCAGTGTAAATCATCATCATCATTAATGATATTTGTAATAATGGTTGATTATAAAGGAATCTAATTTTATTGTTTGTATATACATAAATATTAATGAATACATTAATACATTCATTAGATTAATAATTAAAAAATAATTATGAATGCCAACAATAATGACTTATTATTTGCATTAATAGTACCTTTTTATTTTATTAATATATTAAATAATATTTGTAATATATAACGTAAGTAATAAAATGTCATTCATTTTATAATCAACAGTTAATATAACAACTAAAAATAATAATAATCAATCATAATAATAATACTAATAATAATAATTATTAGTATTATTATTAGTATTATCATCATCTTCAAAAACTAGTAATGGTTTTACTTACTACTAATAATAATACATTTTAATTTATAAAAAAAATGTGATTCTACAATGACTAAACTGATGTTTAAACATGTTGTTTACATAGAATATAATTAACACATTCTTAAAAATGTATTACTACTAGTTATTATTGTTGATTTTGACAGTAATGGTAGACTAAAATGCCTTTATTAATACAGTTATCGATGATGTTTTAATTGTTATCTTCACATGGTGTGGGCTTTAGTTTTGTTATCGTTCAGGCGCAGATTTTTGTGATCCTGTAGATAAATAACGTGGGTCAAATGCCAATAATTTAGTTTCACGTTTTGTTACACAAGCAGCTGTCATGAGAAAGTCATCGATCGTCTCATCATCGCCAGCAGGCGGCGCTGTAACGCAATAAATACATGCACGCTACTTAGTGCTTAGTTATATTTGTTTAGAGTTCTTAAAGTGTCGGAAAGATGGACGGTCACGAGATTCAAACAAAAAAAGGCTGTGAAATACTAATTATTAATGCACTATTTAGTTATTTTTAATATTTAAAGTAATGTACTACAGGCTGAAAGACTGAATTTAACACACCTATCCTGCACTTAATGCGCAACCAAGACACAAAAAAATAATTTGAGATATGAATGTGAAATAAACAGGCCAGGCTCAGACAGAGACGGTGATGAATGTCTGATCACCTGTAGGACATTAAAAACTCTTTTGAGACTTGAATGCATTCAGCCTAACACTTTGAAATACCAGATTGAGGCTTTCGCTCCAGATAATGTTTTGTTTGTTCTTTTGTCAAATGCTGATCAGTGAAGTCACAGGATGAGCCAGCAAACAAAAGAGCCATTATACCAGAAGGAAGCCAGGATTTATTTGGGTAAGAAATCACACTTTCTCCCCAGAAGCACAAAGTCCTGCATATATACAAACGCTACCAAGTACACTTCACAGTCAGATTTATTCATCAAAAAATGACATTTCAGTGGCAGGAGAACAATGCTTCCCTAAAGAAACAGAAGCACAAACAAGAAAAGAAAGAAAACCTTCCTAAACAAAACTCCAGCACCGTTAAAATGCGACTGAAGCTTAACAGTGCATAAAAACGGCACAGATAACAATATAAACGCAAGAAGAAATTTGATAAGAAAGAAGAAACTGCAAAATTTAAATGATGCTGTGTAACACTTAAATGTATAGAGGTTGACAAAACAAACAATTGTTTTCAAGATTTTTATACTTGATTTGACAAAAAATAGATCATAAAAGTAAAATATATTGTAATGGTACATTCAAAACATGTTTCATTTCCATTAAAAGTTTAAAAAAGCATGCTAATAAAATATAACCAAGGTAAAAAAGATATTATTTTCAAGTACACAAGAAATCAAAAGATATAAAACAGAAAAGGAGAAGAGAGAAGTGTCACAAATTAACATAACAGTCATATGATTATTGTTCTTACTGCATAAAGAATAAACTGTTACTGTGTGTTTTTCATAAAGGCTACGGTGGGCATAGTTATGCTGTGGGGTAATTGTTTAGATGGGTGCTGGATTTGGACCCCGTCCCGCCGCTTGTTGAGCGTTGACCTTCTGAGAGTGCCAGCGCGTCTCCTTATACACAAACCATGCGTTCCCAACCCATATGATGAGATTCAAGAAACCAAATATCTGAAAATGAAGTTTGGAGTCAGTTTTTTATAATATACACTCAGGGTCAAAAGTTTGGCATAATTGGAAAAACTCTTTTGCTCACCATGGCTGCATTTATATGGTGAAAAATACAGAAAAAACAGTAAAAATTTAAAAAATACCTGTTTTCAATTTGAGTATGTTTTAAAATGCATTTTTTTCTGTGATGCAAAGCTGAATTTTCAGCATCATTACTCCAGTCTTCAGTGTCACATGATCCTTCAGAAATCATTTCAATATGCTAATTTGCTGCTCAAGAAACATGACTATTATTAATGTTGAAAACATAAAAATTATTTTAGTGGAAACAGTGATATATATTTTCTTCAGGGTTTGAAATAGAAATCTTTTGCAACATAATAAATGTCTTTCCTCTCACTTTTGAGTAATTTCAAAACTTTTGAATGGTGGTGTTTCTCAGTTTACACAAAATATGGAGCAGCACACCTGTTTTCAACATTGATAATAATGTTTCTTGAGCAGCAAATCAGCATATTAGACTGATTTCTGAAGGATCATGTGACACTGAAAACTGGAGTAATGATGCTGAAAATTCAGCTTTGCATCACAGGAATGAATTACACTTTACAATATATTCAAATTGAAACTAGTTGTTTTAAATTGTAATAATATTTCGTAATTTTACTGTATTTTTGATCAAATGAATGCAGCTTTGTTGAGCAGAAGAGACTTATCTTAATTATTCCAAAATTTTGGCTGCCAGTGCACATACTTAAAAACCATCAAATGCCAGTGAATAAAGTTCCTTTTCATTTTAATTAGACATTAAGGAAGTCAAATGCATTGCAAATGCAAGTTAATATTGTCTTTAAGATTGCATCGCTATGTTAGGGGTATGTACCTTTTTTGGTGATGTTGAAAAACTGATAATAAGCATGTTAATAAATAGTGAAAGAATACCGTTGATTGGTTTGTGTCATTTCTTACCACAGATATATTGAGCGAGCGCATGCTGGCGTAATCAGTGACTTCACATTTGACATCTCCGTCCTTACAGAGCGCCAGAGTGGATTCAATGCCACCCGTACTGGTGGCGTCCTTCAGCGTCTGCAGACCTCGAGCCCACGCAGACGAGCACACCAGCCACAGGAACGCAAAGACTGCTGTCAGCACAAAATCCTAGCAGATGAAGACAGAAATATTATAAACATACACAGAATTTTCCCTTAAAAGCATCTGTGTCATGATATTCAAATGCAAATTGCATGCAAACTTTAAGCTCCTCTGGCAGTTGCATACTCACAAACATAGGGCCAAAGTCTGAGTCTCTGTACACATGCATGTAGCCCAGATAGACAAGCAGAGCCACCATTGAATAGAGGAAAGCCAAGACGGCCACAGCCACAAAAAACTCCACAGAAGACGAGGAGTCTCCTACGAGATGGGTTTCAGGAACCGTGCGATTGCAAAGAGTGGTGTTGTTCTCCACCAGCAGCTCCTGGTTCAACCTGCAAATTAACATATATATAAACACTAAGAGATTTGGAGAAATGTAGCATTTCATCACTTGATCACCATTGGATGCTCTGCAGTGAATGGGTGCCGTCAGAATGAGAGTCCAAACAGCTGATAAAAACATCACAATAATCCACACCACTCCAGTGCATCAGTTAACATCTTGAGAAGCAAAAAAGCTGCATGTTTGTAAGAAACAAATCCATCGTTAAAGCGTTTTAACTTTAAACTGTCGCTTCTGGCCAAAGTCCATAATTTGTCATAATGCTCCTCCAGTGAAAAAGTCCATCACCTGTTTTCCTCTAACATCAAAATCCACCCACATATTTGTTTAGAACAGTTTCAAACTGTTTTTCGCTTGTAAATGGTGCTTGATCTGTGCAGATTTCTCTCCTGATTCAGATGAAACAATTTTTCACTGGAAAAAGCAATATTATGAATAGAGGCCTCATATTTTAGCTGGAAGCAAAGGATTGAATTAATTGATGGACTGGAGTGGTGTGGATTATTGTGATGTTTTTATCAGCTGTTTGGACTCTCGTTCTGACGGCACCCATGCACTGCAGAGCATCCATTGCTGAGCAAGTGACGGAATGCTACATTTCTCCAAACCTGATGAAGAAACAAACTCATCTACAGTACTTGGATGACCTGAGGATGAGTACATTTTCATTTCTGGGTGAACTACTCCCTTACTATTTTGAATTAGGTCTTATTTTTATATGTTCAGTTTTTCATTTTTAGTAATTTTGATGTTTTTCATATCTAATTTTTATTACGTTTAAGCCTTTCATCTTACATTTATTTTATTTCAGCTTTATTTTTTTTTTAAGTTTTAGTAACTAAAAATAACCCCGAGAAGAGTTTATTACACTGTAAAAAGTTGTAAACAAAAAATTATTGGAGTATGTTGCCTACAGTCATTCAACTCCACAATTTAACATTTCATTCAGTGTTTTACTTGTCAGTTTGTAATGCTGAGTGTAACTGGGCCAAACCTGAATGGGTAGGTGAAAGTGGCACTGAGGGTTTCATTGCTGCTTCCGCCGCAGAAGATGGAAACCACATTTCTGCCAGTATATCCTCCACAGGTCCCGAATGCAAGCACAGCCGTGAGCTGGAGAAAACCAGAGCATTATGTATGAAACGCTCCATGCAAACAACAGAAGCATGCAGACACGTCTTCAGTTTCCTACATGCACAAACCTGAAGATGCACCGCAGAGTTCACCATGAAATAAGCTTTCTTCACCGCCCGCGTTCATGAATCATCTGACATACTAATCTGATCTTGTGCTCAGTTTTAACCTTGATTCCCTCACAGTTTGTGTTTAACCCTTGGAAGCTAAATGAAGACCTGCTGTTCACGGCCAACATCAAGCTCATTTTCCAAAACCAGATGTTTAGTTTCGCTGCATGATGCATCCTGTTTGCCAACTCATTCTCAAGAAGCAATTTAAACAAATCAGAGAAACTTCTCATCTGTCCCACTTTCGGATTTATGCTTTATAGACAACAACAGCTGAGTCAGTAACTCCATTTTCCCTGCCAATAACAAATTCCTTTGAGGAAATAAAGAAGGGAGGAACTTCATGTAAGTAGGTGGCTAAAGAAAACTCAAGGCATGCTGAGTTGCTAGTGACGGGAATGTGCATTTTATGCAAAAAATACACGCAAGGGGGTCCAAAAGTCTGAGAGAGGACGAGTGAATTTTGTCATTATTGCATTTAAGACTTTATTATTAAATATATATTATAAGCATAATTTGAACTGTAAATTGAACACACATTTCAGTATTTCTTAGTATGCACCACTCGAGCATGCATGAGGAAGAAGAAAAAAAAGAAATTACTAAAAAATATATTATAAATATGCAACCTACATAGCTCAGTAAAGATAATCTGTGTTATGCATTAAGTACTAAACCTACAAGTAGTAGTAGTTGGAACTAAAAATGTTTAATCTAGAAGGAATTTTAACTATATTTTCCATGGAATAAAGCATTGTTGTAAATGCGTTTTCAGCCAGGCCTTTGCCCTCCTTATGAAGTAAAGCTTGAAAACGTGCTCAACAGATTTGGATTTTCTTACTTACCCACTCCACGACTTTCACAAAACCCAGAGGCTCTTTAACGGGGGTCAAATTTAATCTAAATCCCGTCTGCATCTCTCCCCACCGACCCAGATATCCTCCAGGAAGAAAAAGGAAGGGGCTTGAATCTCGCTGGCTCAAGTTTTCATAAAAAAACTGCAAGTTTGACAGAGTGACGTGGTTCTGTGGTAAATGATGCTGCTCCTCCCCCGCGAGGAAACCGGAGTAAAACCAGATGAGGATAGAAGCGGAGTTTCTGGTTTGCACGGTAGATTTTATTTGATCCTATCCGACAATAAAAGGTATTTGGTAATAGATTTGATGTATACGCATCTGGCGCGTGTATCCAGTATATGTCATCATCACAAGGCGATAGCTTCGAAAGTTTCTTCTCTATTAAGTGAATGAAGTGCGTTCAGGAGTCCAGCGAACAATATTTCAGTCATATGATTCTGTGAGACGCTAGAGATGGATTCTCGACATTCCTGTGCTCCGTTATAAACTCAAGACTCTTAAAGGAACAGTTCACCTGAAAATGAAACTTTCGACTTATGGTGGTCTTTAGTGTATAAAAGAACACTTCAATAACCACAAGTTTTATTACAAAGATCTTTAATACAAGTTACGTTAACAACAGTTCTAGTTCAGTATCGCGAAATATGGTCTAAAAATAGTATTCTTTTTTATTAAAGGGTATTTATACACTTTCAAGCAGCGTTTTCAATCACTGCATTATCCGCAAAAATTATATTACAAAGTGGTAAAAGTTCGCTAAAGAACGTTGTTACTATAGCAACAGTTCGCAAGTTCAGTTCAGCATCGCGAAAAATGGCTGTTTTAAAAAGCTAAGTATTCTTTTATTATTATTGTTATTATGTACAGTGTGTGTGTGTGTGTATATATATATATATATATAAATATAAAAGTTATACACAAAAGTTAGAAAACAATGTGAAAAGTTACTATAGCAACAGCTTGCTGCTGTAGCGATTTTAGTATTGTTATCGGACAATATACGACGAAACAAGTACTGTATAAATATTTTTAACCACATATATTTATTATATGCATTTACAGTCATTATATATTTTTCATATTCATATATACACTTCAATAATTATTTTAAAATATTATTAGAATTTGATTATTTACATGCAAATAATAAAAGGATGTAGTGTTTTGTTTAAGACATTTTTGAAACTTTTAGATAAAAGTTCTGGGACAGAAAAGTATAATTTGGGTATATCCAGACACCGCAACTAAACAAAATTACGAATGAATGAAGTTACTATTAGTTTGTAATGCTTGTAGTTGAAAATATCAAAGTATGTACACTGTGCAATGAATGACTGCCATCGAATAGACCAGAAAAAAAATATCTAAATCAAATGACCATGTGTTGCATCAGAGATATACAACCCAAACCCAAATTGGTATGATATTGCTTTTTATTTAAACTTTCACACTAATTTTCCTTAACACAGTTTTAAACTTGTCATCAAAATGAAGTGATTTCATAATTAGATTGAAGGCTAGTGCATTGAGAAACAGTTTACTGTCCTTACAGCAGCTATAAAAGGGAATGGTTTCATCTTTTTCACTATTCCATAAAAAAGGAAAAGAAATAATAATAATAATAATAATAACAACAACATTTCGGCAAAAAGGATGGACTGTTGTCTTTGTTTTAATATGCTGTCAAAACGGCATTGGTCATGTTAGTTTTTAAAATATCCCAAGAGGTTGAAATAAAAAGGGAGACCCAACATATACATAAAAACATCAATGAAATTATAATTAGCAAGTATTGTCAAAATTATACACACACACTCGCACCACACACACATATGCATATCAACGCACGTGCCAGAGACTGACTGAGCGACATCAGTCTTTCTACAGAACGTAACAGATACGTGAATTTTCTGTTGGTACAAAATGGGCATTAGACAAAAATAAGAACAGATCTCTGTTTGCACTAATAAGAAGCCAGCTCTCTCAAAACAAACACGCACGCCAATATATACAAGAGAGGAGGCAGTTTGGCCACATTTCTGACTATGGATATTTACTATGGTAACTCTGGCGATATTTACGTCTGTCATAAAAAATAATGATTCTGGAGTTTGAAACAGTAAGTATAGAAAATAGTAAAACCAAGCTTTTCTAAAATGATTCCCGCTGTATAATAAAACTGGTGTTTTCAAATAAAGAGCCGTAGTGAGTAATATTTTTTTAAAAATTAAATAAATACAATAACCCTTTTTTTTTTGGTTGACTTAAATATGTCAGGTTTACATTGTATTTCGCATTTAACATGTTGGCAAAATCAGAATAATGTACTCTGCAGAAAGGAAAGGGTGTATTGTTTTTGGATGAATCCTGTCAAGAACAAGTCCAGATCATATATCACCCCAAAAATCAAAAGAAAAAAGTATTATATTATATTTAGCATGAACACAAAAAAAAAAAAAATGTATATATATATATATATATAT
>SCHK01023207.1:192-13095 GCA_004124795.1 Poropuntius huangchuchieni
TACTCTTATCAATGTTGAAAACAATTGTGCAGCCTAATATTTGGACGAAAACAGTGATTTTTCAAGATTCTTTGATGAATAAAAAGTTCAAATGAACAGCATTTATTTGAAACGGATATCTTATGCAATATTATAAATGCATTTACTGTCACTTTTGATCAATTTAACGCAACATATATGAATAAAAGTATTAATTCCTTTCACTTTCCTGACCCAAACTTAGTCTACATCCTGTATATAATCAAAACAAGCATCTTCCAAAATATTACACTATTAATAAATATCTTAAATATTTATCAAATAAATGCCACTGTGCAGAAACAGAAATGAATTGTTCAAAAAAATTATTGAACCAGCGCAAGAACATTTTAAGTGAACCAATTCACTAAACTGAACACCGCTACCTGTTGGAAAAAGTAGCTTGGTACTAAAAAGCTACTTTGATTTGACCTATTGCACACCACTGAACAAGCAGCTAACTTACTAGCCCGACTACTTTTATTTTGTTAGTTACTCCGTCACTTTTGAAATTTTCATGGTAAATCTGTATTCAACAAACACCTTGCAATTTTCAAATGTTCTGTTTCCAGTAGCAAGCATCAACAGGATTTACCCCTGCTGTTTTTTCTAAACAGTTACACAATCACACACCTTATTATCTAGCATCCACTGGATTCTAACCAAATGGATAACGTCAGGTACTGTCATATGTGACCGGAGTGATGATATCAGATAATTATTCAAAGCTTAATAAGTGGCTTACTGGCTTAAACCCCATCAGTGTGCTATATTACATGACCTCAAGATCAGAGCGGGACACAAACTCCGCCAGTGCTGGAACATCCTCACAGACTGTTAAGAGATTAGAGCGGGATAAACCGGACTTGATGTGTACTGATGAAAGCCTGCTGATCCTCACACACACACACACAGTGCTGCACAGCAGTACTTTCATTCCTTCATTTCACATTCAGAGGCTAGAACGAGCTCAAGAATAAATTATCATAATGTTTTGCGCGTAAACACGTTGTCCTTTTGGGATACCGTAATTTATGGAGCGAAGTGTTACGGCACTGACCAATTCCTTGCTCGATGCTGTCAGATCTGCTGTTGCCTGAATAAAATGTCAAAAAGTCATTACTACGACATTTGTATGTTAGCTTTAATACGTTTGTCAGTTTATTATGGATGAACATGCGTTTCTCTGGTGGAAACATTATCAACATGTCAGAATGTTCTACATTATTAAACAGTTTCCTCAATCCTGAATTCAACTGTAAAGCTATTTCAGATAAACCTGCCCCTTAATTGCACAACAAACTGTGATTGGCTGTTTTCATGTCAATCAGACTCTGGGCGGTTCTTGACAAGAACAAGATCAGAAAGTTGATTTAACTTCATGTTGATAATGAAAAGGTACGTTCGACTTTGTTTGCGACTGGGTTTATTATCATCACAAGATTTGCCGCTTGCAGTCAGAGGAGGAATTGGAAACACGGACGTGAAGTCAGACACTTCTGCTTCCTGTAGTAACGCTTACACAGTGTTTGTGTATTTTATCACAGATAAAGTGGATTAGAAGCAAAAGTACAGCAAATGTTCTGTAAGTGCAAGAACATTCAACATAAGCTTATACTATTTTAAAGAGTCTATACATTATCAGTTTTATTTTGACTAACATACAATATAACATTAAAGGGATAGTTCACCCAAAAATTAAAATTCTGTCATTAATTACTTACCCTCATGTCATTTCAATACCGTAAGACCTTCGTTCATCTTCGGAAAACAAATTAAGATATATTTAATGACATCCGACATCGATAAAATAGCCCTTGTGGCATCAGTGGTTCAACTGTAATTTTACAAAGCTATGAGAATAGTTTTTGTGCAATCCAGAAAGCTCACGGATTTAATTCAAAATATCTTAATTTGTGTTCTGAAGATGAACGAAGGTCATTTGGGTTTGGAGCAACTTTAGGGTGAGTAAATAATAACAGAATTTTTATTAAACTATTCCTTTGAAGTAGACATACTTTTACGGTTATAAAAATTTAATTTGTGAGCATTAGCGCAAATGAAGGTGTCAGAATAAAGGTGAAACACATGTCATTGTTCTCATCGGTGAATCCAGCCAATTGTTAAACAGATGTGTTGTCATCAGAGCTTTTGTGGCCTACTGGAGAAACTGTGCAGAATGAACTAGCCAGACATCTCTAATTGCTCTTGCTGTATTTTGATGGCATACATCACAGTGATGTGCCTTCTGCGCTGTGTTAAGTCAGAAAAAAATCAAGTCAGACAACGATCGGTCCAGCAGTGCCACATGAAGTCGGACACACCTAAAGTCTGGCCTTGTGAGACTAGGAAACACATGACCTGAGGGTATACATGCATTTCTGAACACACACACAGACACACAGCCTCTGCTGGCTCAAACAAAAGAAAGTAAACCTTTCTCACACTTTGAAGACAAATCCTGCAAATTTAATAGAGACAGCAGACCTTCCTAGATTTTCTGCATTAGTTGTAGTTTCTGTCAAAGCGTCTCTCCATCCGCACAGATTCGGAGCGGAGCACAGGAGGAAACTGGATGCCGGCTGACTTCATGTTTTGCAAGAGGAGCAGGATGAAAGGTTTTGAAAACTTAGTGAGGAAGGCGAAACTGCAGACTGCATCAAAACATCAAAACGAGTCCCTAAAAAGCATAGAGACAGTGAAAACCTTAAATTTTGTAAAACACGGATAGCATCACTTTATCTTATTATGTGATTCATCTGCTTTCAAGTAAAAAAAAATTCAAATGGGAGATAGGTTTCAGTAAATGCTTTTCCATCTATCAAAATGTTAACGGCTGGTTAGTGTGCAAAAGGAGGTGCTCATTTAGGATGTATTCTTGTTTCTTAACGCATAAACGCCTGGATGCAAAATTAAAGCATAATGCGTGAATAATTGGGTCATGCAAAGGTTTCTTGGTAAGCTTCCAGCAGCATCCAGTCAAACAACTTAAAACTGTTTATGAGGCATGTCTGCACCATAGCAAAATTCATACAGACATGATAACAACAATAATAAAATCCAAAGATAAATTTAAAAAAGAAAAATGTTAAAAACCCCTAAAAGATGAGGTATTTGAAATGTGCCTCATACAAGATAGGCCTATATAGTTGTATACTACATATTATAATAACTTTCATTAAATACACCAACATTCAAAGGTTTGGGAGACCCTTAAGACTGGTTTTGGGGTCCAGGGTCACAAATATCATCATTTTATCATGTTTAAAAACATTCCAGTGATGTTTAATAGTCACTTTCGAAACAGGAAAATGAGCATGTCCATCTTCATGTTATAAAAAAAGAAAGACAATAATGTAATGGTGTGATTCTATAAAATTGCCCCATAGAAATACAGTTATGTCACTGCTGAATCAATTCACAGGTCCATTACGACGGTCTCGAACAGCAGCAGGGACAGCGGAGAGAAGAGCACTGAGATGAAAGTACAAAATTCAGGATCATTGATTTTTCATCATAAACTGGAACAAAGTAACTTTCCTTGAATTTCCTGCTCTCAGACCTTAATAAAACTTAAGGTTACCACCACAATAAGCAGGAAATGGCATTTACAGAACAATAACAAAAGAAAAACACAGCATGTGCTGCAGACAGTAACATGGTTAATTACTACCTTAAACCGAGAGGATGTAGTTAAAATACTAAGGGGTTATTTACACTTCTGTTTACTTCCTGTGGGACACAAAAAGGAGTTATTAAAAAGTCAAAGCTGTTCTTTTACAAAGAATATTCATGATGATGAGCACCTTGTAAATATACTATGGGAACAGTACTGTAACCAATGTGTGTACAAAAACAATTCTCTCACTATTAGGGCATCCAAGATGTAAATAAGTTTGTTTCCTCATCAGATCAGTTTTGGATAAATTTAGCATTACATTACTTGCTCACCAACTGATCATGAATGGGTGCCGTCTGAATGAGAATCCAAAAACCTAATTAAAAAAAAAAAAAAAAAAAATATCACAGTAAGACTGTGTTGTGAAGTGAAAAAAAAATCCATCATTAACACTTTTTAACTTTAAATCAACACAAGAGTCCATAATCTATAACAACACTTCCTCCACGAAAAAAAGTCCATGTTATCCTCTCACATCAAAATCCAGCAACATATCTGTGTTTTGGACTGTTTTGGTTTATAATCAGTGCTTGATCTGTGAATATTTCTCTCCCGATTGAGATGAGAGGACTGAAGAAAGCAATATTACGGATAGAGTCTAGTATTTTAGCTGGAAGCAATGGTTTTGAAGTTAAAAACATCTTGATGGATTTATTTCATACAAACTTGCAGCATTTCTCTTCACAACTCGTTAACTGATAGACTGGAGTAATATGAATTACTTGTGGATTTTTGTGATGTTTTTATCAGCCATTTGGGCTTTCATTCTGACGGCACCCATTCACTGCAGAGGATCCATAGATGAGCAAGATGACGTAATGCTAAATTTCTCCAAATCTGTTTGGATAAGAAACAAACTCATCTACATCTTGGGTGGCCTGAGGGTGAGTACATTTTCAGCTAATTTAAATTTTTGTTGAACCATTCTTTTAAAATACAAATGGAAAGACTGAGAAGCAGCAGCTGGGCAGAGCTGCTTGGAAAATACCTAAGAACACAAGGAAAAACAATCGGATTCCAACCAGAAACCGAGTCCAAAGCCTTGGGTCTCTCTTTCTGACAAATAAAACTGCTCCAAACTGTGAAACATATAAACTTATACACATTCTGCTTGTTGGTATACATACTAATCAGGCCTGGGCTATCATCATTAAGCACACAAGTGATGATGACTGAACAGCACTGCAATTCATCATTTCATAAGTGGATTATAATTGTTTTTTCTTTGAGTGGCCCAAAGAGCTGTACACTCCATCTCTATTAAAACACATTTTCTGTGTCCAAATGGTCTTACTCAGAGCTAAAAAGCAAATAATCTGTAATGGAAAGTCTGATTCAACTCAAACTAATGTACAAAACAGTGACATGGGTGTCCAAAAACACTTCTAATATGCACTCTTATTTACACACAGTAAAAACAGTGTAATTATATATGCACATACGTAATATACAGTGGGCTCAAAAGATCACTTAAGTCATGATTGTTTTTCTTGTGCTTCAGCGCTGTGCAGTAAACTGTAATTTTTTGCACTACAAACCAGTGTGTTTATGATTATCATGATAAATTAATTTAAAAAATGACAACAAATAGGCCTATCCGTTTGCAATATTAAGCAGCATTATGGCAGATGATACTGGAAGCCTCACACAAATATAAATGGGAACATGCTTTTACATTAAAAAAAAAAGTGGATAGTATGCAGTGTCGTGGAAGAGAAAGAGCGCTGAAGAAAATGTATGCAGTATGAAGGTCCTAATAACAAGGTGATCATTTATGTATTCAGTAAGTCTGAACTCAAACGAAGCAGTGCGGTTACCAAAATCTCTCTCACACACGGGCGAAGTACTGCTGCAATGAAAGTCTGCTTCATGTTTCTCAAAGCTTCCCTAATGTCATCTGAATTAGCCACTATGACACTTGTGTGTCATTTTTGATATGTCTGTCTGCTTTAAATTCATGCAAAAGCTGATATGACTTTATTCTGGTTCAACAGTCATGTCTGTCACTTGTCTGCGGTAGAAACCTTTGAAGTAAGGGACCTTGACATGACATTTTCAGCAAATCTATCCATGTTTATAGTCTATGTCTATCAGCTTCAAAGTCACCTATATTTGTGAGTGTGTGTGTGTGTGTGTTTGTTCTCAAATGTAGCATTTAAATCATCAAAAGTACAGTCAAAATAGTAAGACAGTAATTTATTACTGTTTTCTATTTTTATATAATTTTACAAATCAGTTTTAACCTGTGATGGTAGAGCTTTTTTTAGAGAGGATGCCACCTAGACCTAGCGAGGTTGTTTAGAATAATCTAGTATTATCATAAGTTACCATAAATGAATTCTTGATTCCAGTAGCAGTATATTCAGCAGTGATGTCTAGACAAAGCTACTTGCTATTCTGTAAAGCCTGTCCTTTACTTTTGCCCTTGTTGAAAGAGGAGTTTGTTAATATTTAACTATGTTCTGGCAAAATACATGTTAGAGAAACTGCATCTGACTGCCCATCTGTATTTTTTCTTCTTTTCACAAACACAGCAGCATGCCATTGATCTGAATGAGGCATCTCTGATTCACTCCTTAAAGAAGATGGCTTACATGCTTTTGTTGCTGGGTTTTTATAATGGTGAATGTAGTGAATAATGAATAAAAGGTACATAGGGATTTCAAAGAAAACTAACTCCCAGTTTAACCCACCTCTACCACTAGGAAAGGTCTTATCACAATTCTTGACTCTGTTTGGAATAAAATGGATAACTGAAACTGCCGCAAAACGTGCAAGAAGCAAAGTGATATCATTTTTGACACCAAAAGGCACACATTTTTTCGTGAACCTGGTTTGCAAAATAGTCCACTCACAAATCTCGATGATATTCTAGTTTCTAGATATGGCTTGGGTCACTCCTTCATTGTAAACATATGGGATTTTTCAGTCTCTCCTCAACAAGCCCCACAATTTGATGTAATATTCATGATGACAATTCAAATAGTGTGGGACAAGTGGTTTGTTCAAATCACTAACCGCATGCATGAGCAATATAATACTGATGTTTCCAGGAGCAAACTCCACTAATTACTTTGTTCAAAAACTTGAATTCGCCAGAGGGGACAAATTAGTGGAATCCAAAAAATGTTCTATTTGTAGCTCTATGTATTAGATCCCATTTTGGATTTTCCTGCAGTCTTAGAATAAATCGTTATAAGTGTCTTGGCTAATGTTGGAGTGGATATGCAAAAGCTCCGTCAAGTGCATCAAGCACATTTGAGCACAAAGGTGAATGTGCTTCATGAATAGACAGCATTAAAAGCAATGCACACACACAGACTGTCAAATAGCGGCCAATTTTTCAGGAATTCACCCTATTAGAGTTTCCAACGTGGCTGCAATTTAGAAAAATGTTTTTGGTAATTAAATGGCTTTCTGAGGTCAAACCAATTTCAGATAACCTAATTACTTTCTACTGTATAGCTACAGCAGGTTTTGTTTTTTCTGTCAGAAACACAACTAATTCCAAAATATAACACTGAAAGTGGTCCACAACTTAATCAGTATGTTTATTTTAATGCCGTAGTGTCAACGACCTATGCTGTAGCAATTGTGTTTTATTCATATGGCTATATCTGAGTAGACTGCAGACAGCGCAAGTTAGCATAAAATAATTCAACACCTATCCAAAGGAGGAATTGCACCATTTGGCACGGAGATATACAGCTTTTCGTGGCAGGTCTGTCCTGCAGCTACATACATCTTTATGCTAATCATAAACATCTCATGCCGTGAAGGCCCAGGGGCGGAGCTTGCCTTTTTGAATAAGGATGCAAATGAGAAACCCTGACTTAAAACGTAAGATCCAGAATCTGGATACAGATTATACAAAATTATTTTTAATACATGTTTCAAAAACTTATGGGAAAAGGCCTAATATTGTTTGTGTTTCAAAACCTGTCTGTTTGTTGGCTGTGGGTGTGTGACCCATTGAAGCTCCACTATAAAGTCCATCACATAAGATGAGGTAAGATGAAATAAAGAAAAAGAAGTAAAATCACCTTTTTTTTTTTTTTTGACCATAAATGTCACAAAAATCCCATCTCGTCACATTTTATGAATTACTGTAGCTTTCTTCTATTTGTCGTTTTATATAAATATCAACATTTGTGAGATTTCATCAGTCAAAACAATTTAATGATCAGATTAATTGATGTAATTATGCCTCTCTGGAAAACAGTGATCTGTGCATTATACATTGCATTATGTTCAATATCAAAGATTTTTTTTTGTCTATTTGTTAATGAGGGATAAAAAGAAATCTGAATAAATATAATTTTCATATATATTTCTCTTACATTAAAAGGCAGAGTGCAATAATTCTATTTGAATGCACAGTGTTGCTATTATGACATATCTTCAATAAAAATATGCACAGTTAAATATGTATTCCCTTACCTTTCCAATGAATCTATTTTAATGGGATTCTGCTGTCTGCCATTGATTATTTGATTATTCAAATAAATTTTCAAAATACAATTTTAATTGATTTGATAGTTGACTACATTCAGAACACTTTAAAAAATGATTTAACAATAATAAAAATGATTTTAAACATCATTTATACATACCGTAAAAGTTTAACAAGGAATTTACTCCACAAACAACAATGGCCTCTTTAAATAATTGTAAATTTTGTACTATGACAACAAAATTTTTTTCCTTAACACATTGACTGATGCATCATCATCCTGTACATGCTTAACGTTTTTACCCTACACTACTTCATACTGAATACATGCTCTAACATCATGTCATTTCACAGTCCAAGCTTTTATCATTTAAAAGGGCACACGATAAAACTTGTAGATGTACTAATTCATATATGTTGATGCACTTCAGATGTTTTCTTTCTACCACTTAATATCTTACATTATACTGTTGGATAAACAAGATCTACTCCATGCATGCAGCATTCTGCTCCACACAACCTATTCATTAAGCCTTATCATTAAAACATTATGAACCCTGATCATCATTTACAGCTTCACATAAGCTGAGATAAGACTCCACACTCACTGCAACGAGAGCATACAGACACCATGAATACCATAAACACACATTCCATTTCACAACATGGTAGTCACAGTCAAATACAATGCACAGTCACTAAAGCCTTCCTGGATGAATGACATTGGTGAAATGCCTTCCTTTTAAATGAAATTCATTGGAAGGGAGGCAACTCCACCATTACACCATCTACATAATGTTCTTAAAACCTCATGTAACTTCAAAAACAAGCAAACAGGATCAGAAAGTGCAAGCTTAGCGCACAAAGCCATCTATAGTTTTATCTATTGTGACATGTTCTAAAGATAAGAGTGACATTGCAAAATGATAAGGAGGTGTATAAAAATCAGGCTGTTCAGCAAGATGTAACAAAGTGACAAACACACAAAAAAATGCTATATTATATTACTACCATCTTAATTGTCATTAAGGTATAATGGCTGTACTTATTACTTCTGTAATTTATATATTTTTAAGAGATTTATTATTTTAATCAAGGAAAGGAGGGCAGGGCCAGTGGTTAAATGAGGAAGTTGTTACAAGGCCTATATTTATAAGTAACTATAAAAACAGGTGCTTGTTTAATAGCTACTTAGTCTGATGCTACCTTAAATTACAATAATTTTTAAGTCTTTTGTTGTCACATTTTTATTAGGGCAAATTGTAATGTATTTTAAATGTTATATTATGCCGCTGTATGTATTGTTTTCTGTTTTATAATTGTTTTAGTCTTTTAATTTAGCTTAAACGGCTGCCTAAAAAGGTATACTGTGACAACTTACCCCACCATGTGACAACATCCCCCATCAACGTATGTTCAAAGAACTATATCATTGTTTCCTGGCCAGTAATAGTGGAAAAGGTCGTAGAGTTGTTATAATCAAGACTTCGTCTATACAGAAATTGAGACCATAGATAAACAAACACAGTATAAACAAAATTATGCGCTTACCGCCATGGCCATCAACACCTCAACAAAACTGGCAGTTCAAAACCATCCTTCAATTATGAAAGACTAGGAATGTGCCTGAAACACAGTCACTGATCCACCCTTTAAACATACCCATGCGTAAGACAACAATGCCAGCAAACAGCGAAAAAAAATATTTACAGTACGCACTTATGTAGCGCTGTAATCCATTCTGCATTGAGCCCATGCATCCATCCAACAGACCTGCTGCAATCCAAGCGCACTAAATACACTGCCTGGATAGCAGCGATATCCGATTCATGGATTCGTGAATCGTTCTTCGGAGTCGGATCTTTTCGATGAATCAATTCACATGGTTCGCTAAACAGCTTGAGTATTTTGTTCATGAATCGGACTCGAGTGAACAACTCACGGTCTGGCTCATTAATTTACTGTAGTAGCTTAATACAGCAGCAATGTTACAAAAAAACCCGGAAATGTTTGGTGTTTACGTAGCATTTCATGTTAAAACATGCAAAACTGTTGATTTAAGTAATGTTAAGTGTAAATGCAATTAATTAATTAGAAGGTTAATTGCGTGTAATATAACACACAAACACGAACGAAATTCAGTCAAAACAGTAGCAAACATTAATATTAACTTACCCTTTTACAATATGCACATATGTCAAAAGCCGCACGCTGATGAAATGACGTCACACCACACTAAAAAAAAAAGAATCATTTCTGAATTGACTCTTTGAAAAGAGCTGTTCAAAAGAACCGATTTGCGAACTAAGCATCCAATAGAGCAATCAGAGCTATCAAAGCGCTAGTTTTCTCTGGAGTCTGAGAGGTTACATTAGTCTTTTATACACATATTTCACTGGCTGTAGATAAGTCGAACAGTATTGTAACAGTTTCGCTGATCATGACGCGCTGTGAAGGATGACATCTGCAGACCACCGGACAGATATCCGTCTTAACGTTACCTCAGGACAGTTTCATTTCGACCAAGTGCAACATGCTCGCTAAAAACACATACTGTTGCCTTTTGACGGTCTGTACATCATTAACACTGTCAAGGCAAATGCAGCACGCATAATAAGAAAGCTGTTCAGCAGTGTTTCTGCAAGAACCGAAACAACGAAGGTGCTCGAGCTGCGGTCACAATACGCTGTTTACACAATAAACCAATGCCTTCTGCAATGCTAAAACGACATGACACGCGACTTATACATGTATAATATGTATTTAAGATAGAACTCTTAACCTGATTTGCAAATCCCCCAAAAAGATGCAAATAATTTCAAGACGACCATGTTTTTACTGTGACAGCGGTGCAGTGTTTACCCTCTTCGTGCGCGTTTACGTGATTCGCTCAAATATTTACTTACCTCGCTTTTCCCCGTCTGCACAAGAGATGTTTTTGTTTTTATTTCACAGTCCCCATCTGATAGCGTGCGTCATGTCCACCGACTTCCGCGTTCGGGGTGGAAAATCTGGCTGAAAAAGAAAATAAATCGGAGAGGGCATGCGCGTACTATCGTCTACTCCACTGCTAAAAATTTATATGCACAGCTGATCCAGTGCTGTGGGGTCATTAATTACTCTTAAAATTCAATTCAGAATTGAGTAAGAACTTTTTGGGTGCTCGAGGTGGTGATGATACCTTTGTTTTTCTCACATCTGATTGTTTGTGTACAGTCATTTCATTAGTTAAAATGGTGCGATACAGGGTGTGTGTTCACATGTTTGTTTGTTTTTTAATGAACAGAATTCAAATATGCTCCTTTCTAATCACTGTAATAGTGGTTAAAGATAACAAAAGAGCCTTGATTGCATAGGGATGGGCTTGATGTGCCCTGCTCCTCCTTGTCTTATTTGGAGGAACACAACAGATGATCTTATGTGTCATGATAGAGGAGAGAACAGCTAAAGGCTGTGTCATGCTTTGAAAGGGTTTACACGTTTTATCCGCACATTCTGTGCTCAGAGCATCTAAACATACTTTGATTCATTGTTATATAATACTTGTGGTTATGAATTGTGCATGCATGAACAAAGTACAACACTCGGGACGCTACAATCAATTACATTTGTGTGTGTGTGTGTGTGTGTGGATATGCCATCAAATGTGTAAAACTAAACCAGTAAAACAAGTTTTTCTTGATATTCTTGTATTAAAAGCTACATGTTTCCTTAAAGGACACAGGACAAATCTTAGGCTCATTGGGGGGAAAAAAAGATCTGTAACATACATTATACTGTAGAAGAATACAGAAGTGATTCATATTGAAATGGCACAGTACAGTACAATGAAATTGTGCATCTAAAAAGCTTGTGAAGAAATACTACTTCTTTCACATTATCTGTGTTGAGCAACAGCTGTTTCCTTTCATTTAGCACTGCGTGCACTATTCTTACACCATCTGTTGGTTGCACAAACTAGTCTTTTTAGTTTAGGCTCTAACTCTGAATTTTTAGACTATTTCTTTGATACTATTTAAAGTAAATTGTGTGTGTAATCATAACACAAAGCAATTCAGAGGTGTATGCACTCATCTAAATAGGTTCACGCTAGACACAGGATCACAATTTAGTCAAATGAAGGGCAAACATGTTAAGACAGGACTATCAATATACTCATTCCAGTACCTGGAATCCCAAACAGCAGTGCTGTTATGACGAAGCATCCCGAAACAATAACATAAACACCCCAATGCGATGTTAAAAAGCCGTAAAAGATACAGTAGAATCATAGAATGCAGTACAAGAGAGTGAAGAAAAAAAACAAAGGAAACACAAGGATATTTTATTACGCTCATAACCCGACAATTACAGAAAAATGCAAATAACAACTGCTGCGCAGCTTTTCAAATACTAAGGTACAAAAAGGATCGTTCATCATGGCAACCAGTCATTTGTTCACATCTTATCATGCCAAGCCCTTATAAAGCTGGTTTAGAATGCTACATGGTCAAACTGCATAGTGTAGTGTGTACGGCCAACAGAGCCTATATACTTCATTCTCAAAGTGAACCAAGGTTAAAAAGTCTTGTTATAACACGAGTGTACAGTGCTTGGCATTTTCCATGATAAGAAGTGTTCATTAAGAGTGCTACTAGAAAGGAAAGAGGAATAATGTGTCAGAAATATAAGAAAGTTCTAATAGGAAACTTACAAAAGACAAAACGGCACATAGTTCAAGCACACAGTCACCCCCCCCCCCCCCCCCCCCCCC
>SCHK01023233.1:262-12303 GCA_004124795.1 Poropuntius huangchuchieni
AAGAGGATGAATTTGCATGTTATAAATCCCATGGCTCGGATTCAGCGCGAACTAACATGGCGGCGCCCATCACCCGCGATAGATCAACTAACACAGTCATTATAAAAGTGTTTAAACTCCCAAATACATTTACTTGCACATATTTCAGAATCGGAATATCAGACATTTCATAATATAGTGAGTATGTTTGTGAATATTAATAATAAAAAAAGGAAAAATGAAATAAAAACAATCCATGTGTCATACAGCGGTACTGTGACTGCGGTGCGTCACATGACAAGCACGACACGTCGTCATGGAAACAATAAGGCTAAACATTCTAAAATAACTGTCGCCTAAAAAAACTCACGCTTGGGGCAAAGCCACTAGAAGGCAAGCCTGTAACCATTAACCGAAAAAGCATAACGGCTAAAGCTAACGCTTCCGGTCTGCCAGTACGTGGGAAAGGAGACCAGAGGCCGGTTTTTTTAAATGGATGTCAATGGAGGAGAGGCTTCACTATGCCGAATAAACAGCTTTCTAGAGGAAACGGCCAATCATTTAATTAATCGAAAGCCTATCTGCCAATCTTTAACATGTTTTACACTAAACCATACGTATGGATTTAACTATTTTTAGAGTTTATCACAAATAAAATGGTGCTTTATAAGAGAAGTCACTGACTTTTTGCGACAGGTAATTCAGTTTACGGCACTTCCCATTCATTCCTATGGTATCCGTAAACGGCCAATGAGTGTCAGACATTTCTGACTGAAATTCTATGATGTCAAGGCTGTAATCTGATTGGTTATTAAGGGACATGTCATCCAAGTTAACCTTTAAGCTTTCTCCAATAGTAAGTAATACAGACCCTCTCATCTCCCTATAGTAAGAAAATCTCTGCTTGGGGCTCAGCTAGAATATTTTAAACTCATGTGTGAAAGGGTTAAATGTAACTAGTTACTCCCCAACAGTGTGAAGGGATCACCAAGATTATTATAATACGTAACTATAAAGTGATTTATTCTGGTGGTTTAATATTACAAAATTATTTCTATCTTGAGGTGACTGACAACTCATAGTAATTTTTATTTTCCACATTTTCTCTCTCAATGTCAATATGAAAGACATTTTAGCCTTCCAAACAAACTACAGTTGCTTAAGAATTTTCCTCCAACACTAAACAGCACTAATGTTTGTGGAGTCTTTCCATCCTACATCAGCCTGCTTTTCCTGACTGCCCAGCTTCCCCGCCTGTTGTGTTCAACATCAGACATATTTTATTTCTGTCCTCATAGAACTGTGGAGGATTAGGGGTCAGAGCGGTTTCAAATCGCTATATATTTCTAGCACTGACGGCACATAGCTATTAAACACGTGGAACAGGTCTGTTTTACTGGCCATGGAACCACCCAGCTGGGGTTCTCTTTTCTTGTGGTCATCTTGTAATTCCAGACAGATCAAATATTTGTAGGCAAAGTTGTTGGGGTCTGAGCCACTGGGGCCACTTGACTGGCATGTCCACCTGCTGCTGTTTTTCTCCACCAAGCTCTCTCTCTCTCAAGTCTGTCATGTTGAAATGCAGGGGACAGACCAGCTGACTCAAGCTGCTGTAAAAAGTCTATGTCCGTATCTCCCAACTTGTTCCATAAATACCACCCCCTCTGTTGAATGGAGGTTATTTTAGATCGTACATGTGGCATAAGGCCTTGAGTTCTGCCGCCCGCCCGGAGCTGAGTGACACGCACAACACTTTGAAACCAGTGGCTGTAGTTGAGTTCTTGAAAACACAAAAGTGGACATGTCTAAGCACACTGATCAGGAGACATACGCAGAGGAAATCGATGAGGATGAGATTCTGGCAGGCCTCTCGGCGGAGGAGCTCAAACAGCTCCAGAGTGAGATGGACGACATCGCTCCTGACGAGAGAGTGCCGGTGGGAATGAGACAGAGAGACGCTTCTCAAAAGACGACAGTCCAAGGTATTGCATTCTCTCGCCTTGGTTGTTAATATATTAGACTGTTTGTTGCCATTAATCCTGAGAACATAGGGAATCTTTGTAAAAAGCTCTGAGGTGCTCGAAGAAAATGAGTTTAGCACTCAGCCAACTCCATCTCTAACTAGCTCCCAGTAGACCGTTGCTAAAACTGGTGGTCGTATCATACTCTAGTTTCAAGCGATGAAACTGTTAAATATATTGAAGAAATATCATGCTCGCATTCATGTCGTTGTACTGAACATATCAGCAGTCCTGACCATCAGTACAACATGAATTTTAACATAATAATTATAGATAAAGACAGTTTTCAGACAAGATTAGTCAGTTTGTGCATTTTTTATTTCCCTTGTTTGTCTAACTAATATCAGGCACGGGGTGTTCAGATATGTATTGGTGATACCAGTGGCACAGAAATGACTCAGCTTTTTAACAGTATACATAAGAAGCTATTTGTGCCTGATATCCGACTTTCATTGGTTTAACGCAATGTAGTCACATAATGAGAAATAGTTTAACTATGAAGAAAAATATGATTATATCCTTTTTTTCAGATTGCAGCGAGCCCCAGTCAGAAGAGGAGATCGATGATGATGAGATTCTGGCAGGCCTCTCAACAGAGGAGCTCAAGCAGCTCCAGAGTGAGATGGAAGAAATCGCTCCTGACGAGAGAGTGCCAGTGGGAATGAGACAGAAAGACCAAACTGACAAACCACCCACTGGATCATTTGATCACAGATCGCTGGTAGAATATCTGTACTGGGAGAAAGAGTCCAAACGTATGCTGGAGGAGGAGAGAGTTCCCACAACTCTATTACCCAGTCAGGTAACCATAGTTATTGTCTGCATTATTTACATTCAGTGTATTACATGTCTCATAAAATGTTTTGCTAAAGTGCTTAGAGCTCTGATTATTAATCATTAATTTTGACTATTTATAACTGCTGCAACTAGGAGGCCAATAACACTACAACAACAAATGCTTTGAAACAGCAACTGCGCTGTCATGCAGCATTTAAAAACGGGACATTCTATTTTTAGGCTTTGAGCAAGTAGTTGAAGATTAAATGTTTCGTAATTCGTAGTCTATAAAAGTTGTTCAAGACTTCAGACTTGACCCTTCTGTCCGTTTGTCATCATCAGAAGAAAGCCCAAGAGGAGCTTGAAGCAAAAAAAGAAGATAAAGTTGAAGAGGTGGAATATGTCTATGAGGAGATCATAGAGGAGGTTGAAGGAGGAGAGGGAGATGTTGTTGTTGATGAAGTGATTGAAGAAGTGATAATGGAGGTTGAGGAAGACCAGCCTGTCAAGATAGAACCTGATGCCTCTGGCCCTGTAGTGACCTCAGAAGATGTTTTACAGCCGCCTCCAGAGTTTGCAGATACAAAAGTTGAAGCAAAGACTGAACAATCAGAACTTAATGAGACAGAATCTAAAGTGAATGAGGAGACGGAAGCAGATTCCACCCAGTCTGAACCTGCTCCCTCATCATACGAGAACTGGGTTCCCGAGAAAGAGGAAAGGGTCATATCCAAACTGAAGATCCCAAAACTTGCACTAGGTGGAAGTTCTTTGGTTAAAAAGACTGCAAGACCTTCTGGGAATGAAACCAATCTGGATACAACTTTGGTTAAGGTCCGCAACAACAACCCCTCTGTCACAGATGTCAATCTCAACAACATTGAAAACATTCCCAAAGAAATGCTCCTCGATTATGTCAACGCGCTCAAAAAGAACAGACACGTTAAGACCTTTAGCATCGCAAACACTGGTGCAGATGAAAATGTGGCATTCGCTCTGGCTAACATGCTCCGAGAGAACAGAAGCATCGCCACACTAAATATTGAATCCAATTTCATCACAGGAAAAGGGATTGTTGCAATAATACGTTGCCTCCAGTTCAATGAGACACTCACTGAGCTCCGCTTCCACAACCAAAGGCACATGCTAGGACACCATGCAGAAATGGAAGTGTCTCGCCTCCTCAAGGCTAACAACACACTTCTGAAGATGGGCTACCACTTTGAACTCCCGGGGCCTAGGATGGTGGTCACCAATCTCCTCACCAGGAACTTGGACCGTCAGCGGCAGCAGAGAATGGAGGAGCAGAAGCTCCAGCAGATTAAAGAACAGAGGAAGGTCATGGAGATGTACGAGGACTCCCTGAATCTGCCCCCTGGTATGCTGGAAATGCTAGGAGGATACATACCATTGTCCCTATTACAGGGTTCTCATAATGGAGCTGAGGAGAGTCCTGAAGGTTCTCCCGAACCTTCACCCCAACCAAGTCCTCCTCATCAGCTCCGCAAGACTAAAAATCTTGCCCCACAACAGAGTCCTCCTAGTTCAGACAAAGGAAACGTCTTAGAAGAAGTACATCTGAAAAAGACTCCGAAACGAAGGGATCCGCTTCTGGAATTAAACTTAAGGGATGAAAGGAAAGAGGGAAGAGCTAATTTTCAGCTAAGGAGTGTTCCTAAACAAAGAGGCACAGCAAGAGAAGGGCCTGCAGATGAGAGAGCCAACCTGAAAGATATGATAAAGACTCTAAAGCCGGTTCCTCGAAGGCGACAACCACCTAAAGTGGAGCTAACACCTCGGGATCAGCTGCTCAGCGAGATTCGACAGAGCAATGTGGCCTATCTCAAAGCGGTATGTAATGTTGAAGTTTCTCGAATTAGTAATTAATTAGCTGAGTGCATAGTGTGCATGATCTCAGCTTGAGTGTGGGCCATTGTTGGGGAGAGACAATTAGAAATGTTGTTGGGGGCATTAAAACTCAAAGAATAAACATACTTACGTTACCATAAACTATGTAGACCATAGGTCTTCAGCCCTGCTCCTGGGGACCCACTGTTCTGCTACAACCTAATCAATCACACCTGAACCAGTTAATCAAGGTCTTCAGGATCACTTGAAAAAACAACAGGCCAGGTGTTCTGAAACAGGTTGGAAATAAATAACAAGGATGTAGGCCCACATTTACAAAATTAATAACAAGGCATTGTCTGAATTTAGGGAAATTGACAATTTTTTAAAAGGTTTCAATAAGTTGTAGGTATTTTCAAGATATTTTCTTTTACCTTACATAGTTTGACTGGCTTCTATTAAATGAAAGATTAACGATAAGATACTGATATAAAGTTACTGCTAAAATACTAGTTAGTTTGAAAGGATGCACTATGACAACAAAACATACGAGTATTTTCTTCTTTTTTTTAAAAAATCCCATTTGTTTTGCCGTGCTAACTTTGGTAGTTTATAATAGTCTATGATGGTTTTCCCCAGATTTCTTTGATGTTATCTGAACAGACTTGCAAAAAAATAACCTTTTTTGGGTAAAACTGCACCAGTCGAGAACCGCTGCTTTATGATAATTCCATAGATTACTCATTGTGCATGGGGTCGACCCATTAGAATTTTTTCCCTGGCCTCCAAGAATTTGAGAATTTGAGTGACAGCTCTGGTGCTAACAACTCATATAGAATACACTTTAGATTTTGTAAAAAAAATTTCATATAAATTATATTGTTAGTCAGAGATTATGCATATTTATAAACTAAACATTCAAATTATCACCTGGCTGACAATATTTTAACAAGAATTTGCTTGTGTAATTGTAACAGTGAATTTCTTGAATGAATAAATTAAATGTGAAAATGTGTGAACATGCCAAAAATGTGTTGGCAAGTTCTTATTTTTGTAGATTAACATTTTTGAGTCAAACCATTTACAATGTCAAACTATTTGGTGTTGTAATGGTAAGCATCACTTCTTCTCATTTTTTAAATCGCTAATCCAAAATATTAAACTTCAACTCATTCCACACATTTATGATATATGGGCTAATATTGTGCAGTTTGTTGAAAATAAGTGTCTTTTCACTTTTCTAAGTGACCGTACGTGTCATTATGTTATTAACTTGGATTTCTGTAATGACAACAGAAAGGCTGTCAATGATCCAATGAGTCCAAGAAGGAGTTACCAGTTTTGATATAATTTTTTATATACTTTCTACTTCTGTTTCACATCCACAGGTACCTCTTCCAAAAATCCTGGAGTCAAGCGAAACCAGTCTCTTCTGAGTCACACACATGACTTCATAGACAGACTGCACAGAGGGACAGGGCCAACATCAGAAAGGTCACGGAGAGAGTGCAGTTCATGTGGCCAAACAATTCCATGGTGCTCCTCAACTAATGGAGAGAGTAGAGTGTACTCAAATCATTTGACCCAGGGGGTTGGGAATGGAGAGGTAGCTGCACTCCCTTGGACAAGCGAACAGTTATATAAGAATAAGCACAACATGATGGGCACTTTGATGTGGTCCTGAACTGTAAAATTCAACATGCACATCTATTCATATAAACCACTTCAATAAATGGTGTGAATGTCTGTGAATGGCTACACATAATGCACATGAAAATGTATTATTTTGTTTGTCTGAATTTGTGTTAACATATTTATAGTGTCAATAAACTTAATAGTGTAAATGTCACTCTGGACCTTTCTTAATTATGTTTTTCTAGAGACTGTTATTAAGATAATTATATAATTCATGCAGAAACTCTTTTTCCCAGTCATTTTAAATACAGTTGAGAACTCTTCTTCCTACACAGGGGTCAGCCAATTAATGTTTGCTCTCAAACTAATTTGTGTGAGGGAAAAAAATAATTATCATATGCATTGAAACCAAAAAAGAATAAGCCATAATTTAACCTAACTCTTAGCTACAGTTAAGAAGCTAGTTTGCTATGTGTCATTGACCATCACACATTAAAATGTATTGAGTAAAATCAAACTGCAACGAACATTTATTCAATTATGATTATTTAAAAGCTTTACAATTTAAATGTCATATCAGTAAATAAACACAGTATGGTAGGCCCACTAAACGCATGTAAGCAAGGCTTACAATTTTTAGTTTTGAACAATGAAAGACATTCAAATCTATATCCACCAAAGGGCCCTTAACGTATGAATTGTTGAAGACACCCAGCACTAATATGATTATGCAAAATGAATTGCAAAATTGTAACTTTACTGCCCTCTGCTGGACCACAGTGAATCTCGCCCTATTTAGCATACTATCCAGGTAAATTACAATTATACATGAACAAGACGTTAGTTTGACAGCAATGAGCCTGTCAGTGACATTATTTAACCGCCCACAATACCCACTGAATAACACATATATTGTGGCCGTTTTCCCAAAGTATTTAGTAGTCAATAACTTGGGCGAACCCAGTCACAGTGATAAAGATGAAGTGGGATATATATGCTATTCTTCACAAACACCAGAAGTGAGAAAAATGAGGAAAAGTGTGCCAACCTTGTGCTGCCTCGGGCTGTTGGTAAGCCTCTCATCTGTCGCTCTGAACATCCCACTGAAGGATCCCAAAAAAGCGTTCAGGTCCCCGGTTTAACAGTTTGTGCGACTCATTTCATCGAAGATTGTTTTATTAAAATATCGCAATGTAGCTTGTAAAAGAAGAATGGAGCAGTTTAAAACTATATTTAAATTGAGTTGACAGAAAAACAAAGTTCAAGTATGAGCGCGGCAAAGCGCGGTAAAAGTCTTAAAGGCGCCGCAGCAATAAAATCTTAAAATAACATTTTGGCTTTTAGTCTGTTCTAGGTAATCTCTTAGTTTGCATAACACAAATCGCTGACAAAATGTATTTTCACAGAATCTTTTTCAGAGGAAAAATATTGATAGACTTCTACACTACACATTTTTGCCAAATCCGTTTTTACTAGCTCCTCAGATTACATTAAGTAAAACGGGTCATTCATTGTAATTAACTTTTAAGACAGAAATGTCCAAAAAATGTTTAAACTAACTACCTATTAGCCATACATTTGACAGTAATAAAAAAAAATATTTTTGTTAACACTTTATTTTAAGGTGTCCTTGTTACACGTTGCATCAGCGGTTCTCCTGAGCACTGAAATTGAGAACCTTTGTAATAATTAATTATCCATAATTACACGCAAGAAACCCTAAGCCAAACTCTAATTCTAAACTTAACCATATAGTAAGTACATAATATTACTCAGGACACCTTAAAATAAAGTGTAACCTGTTTTTATAATGACAATTTATAATAATGACATCACCACAAAATATGTTGAATCTTCAATTTTATTGGCAAATCTCCTCACAAATAATTTCATAGTTGTGAACCACAGGTCAGTTACCTGTATTTTGAAAATAAAACCATCAGAGCATATAAACACTGTAAACCGATTTGAAACCTATGTGATGGGTGTGAATGCACAGAGATGTGAGTTAAGAGTCTGACGAGGAGTCTTTGACGTCTGTGCTCTCCGTGGCCTCGCTGACCTCACTCATTTCTTTACTCTCTCCTCCACTGTCACCATCTCCCTCCTTCTCTCCGTCCTGCACTGTCAGCTTCTCCACCAAGCCAGTAACAGATGTGTCCTGAGAGGGTGGAGCCTCAGAACCCCACAGACGAACACCTGGTTTCTGCAACTGCACGTCAGGAAAAGTTAGTATTTTGCATAGTGGTGATTTTTTATAAAAGTAAACATCTCTACCAGTGTTTGCCACTGAACAAGGAAGCAAACTGGCGAGTGTGTTAAATGTGTTTTTGAGCGAGTACACTTGCTAACTGGTAACAATGAATCTGTAAAATAAAAAAATAAAAAAGCTACCAGTAGCTTTTTAATTTTTGAAGGTGAACCCAATTTAACCCTCTCTAATTTTTTAATTTAAGGTGCGACTCAATTGCACTGACCAGATTTAGATGTGTGAATGTGTGATTTCTGTTACTAACACTTTTCTACCTACAATAATTGGGCAGTAATTATCAAAAATAAAAATACATATTTTTGATTAGGTATTCAAAAACTTGGCTCACAACTCCAAGTTGGCACAAGCCTCCTTCTGAGATCAACGTAGACTCATCGTGACTACTGTTAGAGTCCTAATAAAACAGTTGGAAAATCTGTGAGGAGGGAAACTGAATAATTGTGGTTTGTTTCACCAAAGATTAAAAAAAGATTTTTGCCTGTGTTATTCTTCCACATATGTTCAGTGGGTGTAGAGGTTCAAGTTACATTTTGGGAAATTGTTTATTCATCTTCATTTGAGGAGTTAATAATGATATGTAATTGCAAAACCACATACCTCATCTGCCATCTGTGTGAGATTCCTCTTCATGGCATAAGCATCTTCTCCATCCGCATAATATTTGGGCTCCACTTCACTAATCCTACAACACAGCATCAGGAAACATTTGGTATGACTGTGATGCAATGCAATATCACAACATAAAAGAACACAATGCACTTAATGTCTCTCCAATTTATCATGATACTATTCAGACACAGTTATAAATGGTGGTTAAAACAGCTGTTTTTGAAAATAGGTTTATTCTATTGCTGTCAATTTAACACTAATTTAGTACAATTAACAGTTAATCATCCGTTTAGTTGAACTACTTCTGAAGGGTCATTAACACAGAATGTCTTCTTCATCCCTCTGCATTGTTTTAATTGTTTTCTATTTAAAAACACCTTGTGAATGTCAAGAGACCCCTGCAGTTATTTCATTGTGTTACATTCCATCTAGCATTTTATGAAATTAAATTTTGTAATTCATTCATTTAGTTTTAATTGACTGACAGTCCATATTCTTTCACAAGAACTGGGAAAAAAAAAAAGTCATACTCACTGAAACTTAAGTGTGTTTGAGTACAAGTGAAGAGCGGCCCGGTTACTGAAATACAAACAGAAACACAGTCAGGAAAATCACTCCAGAAAATCTCTCAGGCCTGATATGACGATAGAGATTGTATATACTACCTCTTCCTGACATGTAAAGAGACATATTTGGCATTGAAGTTCTCAATCATGGCTCTGCTGGCTTGATCCATCAGTTTTTGAGCCAGTCCAAGACGCCTGTGAGAGCGTTTAACTGCCTGTATTAACACACAGCAGTGCATTTATTTATACACACGCAGACAGGATGAAAGACAACATCAGCACAAATGAGGAACAGCAAATGTTTTCAGATTAAAAACACTACCAGTGATGTAATGTGTCCATGAGGCACATCGTCAGGATCCTCCTCCCTGTAAAATTTTAAATATGCAATTTACAAAAAATAATCCTTATTATGTTTAATTAAAATGTATTATTTCATTATAATTATTAGGAATTTTACATAATCATTAAATTAATTATAATTATTTACAAAATAACCTTTCTTAAAGGGACAGTTCACCCAAAAATGAAAATTCTGTCATCATTTACCTTCATGTAAATGAATAAAATTCTGCCCTCATGTCGTTCCAAACCTGCAAGACCTTTTTTTTTTTTCTGTAGAACATAAAATAATATATTTTTGAAAAGTGTTGGTAACCAAACAGTTTGGATTTCCAATGACTTCCAGTGGATTGTTTTTGTCCATACAATGTAAGTCAATGGAAACAAAGCTGTTTGGTCACCAACATACCTTCTTCAAATTTCACAGCAGAAAGTAAATCATACAGATTTGGAACAACATGAGGGTGAGTAAATTATGACAGAATTATCTATTTTGAGTGGAGTATCCCTGTAACTTAACAACTCAGAGCTTTTATGGATATTTCACACATGATGAAAGCAATAAATAAAAACAAAACTTACATTTTAGCCAAAACATATCCCACTATCTTCCCATTCTCATCCTCTGCTATGTATGACAGCTGGAAAACAAACACAGCTGTTCAGTAAAGCAGTTCAGCAAATGATAATCAGCGTTTCAGTGTCAGTCTCAGACCTGTGGCCAGGACAGGCCGTGGTAGAAGTAGTACTTCATCTGATAGTTCTCTGGAAGACACAGCAGGTTGCAGTGCTGCATGTTCATCAGATCCTCTGGCTGGAAACATGTAAAAGAGAAAATCATTGAGTCAGTAATACTGAATCATTCACATAAAGTACATTAGAAAAAAATAATAGTTTAATTCTAATATTTAGAGAACTGTTTTGGTGCTTGACATAAGTGTACCTCAGAAAAAAGACATACAGTCAAACCAGATATAATTTTAGATTTTTTTACTAGTGGGTGCAGGACTCTATAGTTCATTTATGTAAGTGAGGATAACAAAATAAAGTAAACATATTATACACAAATATTCTTCATACAGTGGACTACCAGTAAAACTAATAATACTTGGTGACCAAAAATTATTCAGACACTTTGACCTGACCATGTTTTAATTGTTGTTTTTTTCTTTAAGTGTTAATGCAACCTTTTTACACCACAGACTTAACAAAATTAAGCACTGTTTGGTAATTGGTTGACCTAAATTGTTATTATCTAATTGTGTACTTAAATGTAACAGCTGACAGCTTTTCAACCTAATTCATTACATACCTTTCTATCAAAGTTATCTAGCATTTTCAAGATGAATTTGTTCTGACACAGTTTAACAGTTATTTTCATATATTATTGGCATTTTCTAAACTATAGCGAATAAACAGTCATAATGTGAGAAATGTTGAAGGTGTCTGAAAAAATGTTGGCTTGACTAAAATGAAACAAAAGCGACGTTACAGAACACGGTCCCTTTAAAAACTGTAAGATAAACTGCAGAGCGTGTATGAGTAAAGCAAAACGTAGATGAAATAAAAAGACAAACAATATTTAACACATTCAGTGCCTCATCGCACAGAACGCGTCAATGATGCCCAAAATGGGTTTTGAGACAGACACTGTCCCAATGTCTTGTCTTTAGTTTGATTTACTCACCCGTGCGTTGCGTATATTCATTTTGCCTTCTGTATAGTTTGATAAATATATTATACGATATCAATACAGCTGTCAAATAGACACGAAGACTTTTCTATAGAATCGAACAAGCAGGCAGATGGACACAGCTACACCACTACAACCATGTTGCCCATGACCGGAAGACGGATGCTCGGATAGTAAAGTCCTTCCGGTGATCACGATAATAAAAGTCCTTGAAAAAAGCCACGAAACATATATGTATATATAAAATATAAATATATATTTAGTGGTGTCAAATGATTAATCGCGATTAATCGCATCCA
>SCHK01023366.1:0-12931 GCA_004124795.1 Poropuntius huangchuchieni
CAAATACAAACTGTGGTGGCATATAAAAGTATTTACAAAACAAAATAAAATACTTCAATTCGAATACTGAAATGTAATACTATTTCATATTTAAAATATTAAATGTTACACTAAGAAGGTGTTAAATGTAATTTAATATTTTAAAATTTGTATTATTTAATAACTTTACTACACTAAAAATGTGCAAAATAGTAGCAATAAAAATTAGACAAAACTTATTGTATTAAAATACTATGGTATTTCCATCTGACACATTACTGTACCACACACAGAACCACAACAGTACTTTTTGTAAAGATAATTTGTGGAAAAACTATGGCATATGTGAAGTGCCCATATGCTGACAAAAAGTGTTGATTGACATATTTTCTTTGTCACGCTTGGATGACATTAAATGCTTTCGCGGTACATCTGTGTGTGGTTGCATGTGCGAACAAACCAAAACATTTTTCTGAAAACTTCCTTGAATGCATTATGGTGGCATATGTACGTAAGATGAAATAAGACCCATCAGGGCCTATATCTTGATATTTCAGTTATCATCTAAAGGGAGCATTAGCACAATTACCTAAAGTAAACAGCACTCAAAGATAGACAGCTCATCCAACCATCAAAGTTCATACAACACCAGATAAGATAAGAAACTCACTAATCCTGTACGATAAGAGAGAGAGAGTGATTACTGCCTATGCATAACTGGCTGATATTTGATATCTTGTACAATCACGCACAACCCCATGCACACGCACGCACATGGATGCAAGTCTTAACGCCATCCTCACATGTCATTGTCGTTATGTGAGACACCTGAAACCTGCTTCGCCAGACGTACCTTGCCTCTCTCACATGCAAACGACAATGGTGAACGTAGAATTGACTGACGTGGTCTTTCAGGGGGGTTAGAAAGCCAGGGTGTCTCTTTCGGTGTCTGCGGGTATGTTAACGTAAATGAGACATGGAAAGAGAACAAAGACGGTTTGGGAAGTGAGTGCAGAATGGATTCAGATGTAGTGTGACGCAAAGCATTTGTTTGATCCACCTTGGGGTGAAGGATAGAAAGAAATTAGTCTTCAACTACACACAGAGCTCCTACTGAAATTGTGAATCTCACCTCTACAAAACGAAAAAACTGGCACATCTGAAGGGTTAAAAAGGGCATTTTTACAGTAAATAATTCAGTGTAAGGCGAGAACTCTCGCGTGTGTCTCTTTGGATGCTCTCCTTTAGAGATCTATTGAGTTTCCTTCTGTCTGTGTGGCAACCGAAGCTCCCTGGGTCACATCCCCACTACTTTCTATGACGTGTGCTTTGAAGCGTGTGAATGAGAGAGAAAGAGTGAGGAAAAAAAACGAAAAGAGGCAGAGAGCAGATTACGGTTTGGCTACATTCATCTCAAAGCTTAATATTATGGGAGAATATTCAGTGCAATATCGTCTCGCAGATGGTTACTGAAACCACAAGCTGTGAAAATCTGTCATTTCAGATCGGTAACCATCTCTAGTGCTTTGATCTGGCCGATAATAACCCTGAAGTCATGCGTGGGTTAAGCAGGTCTCAGTCATCATAGGTAATGCAGACGGCACATGCATATTTTACACATTCAGGTGTGATGTGCATTCAAAAGCATTCAGGACCGAGACGTTCCTATAAATGCAGGTCAAATATCAGTACAAATAGACTTGGTGTTTCTTCATCAGAATAGATTTGGAGAAATTTAGAATTAATTGCTCACCAACGGATGACGGCACCCATTCACTCTTAAGAGGATCCATTGGTGAGCAAGTTAATGCTAAATTTCTCCAAACCTGTTCTGATTAAACTCATCTGCATCTCGGATGGCCTGAGGATGGGTACATTTTCAACAAATGTTCATTTGTTGAAAAGTGCTTTTATGGATGTCTATATGTAAGCAAGCACTCTGCGTGAGAAATGATTATTTATAATGAATTATATAGTTAGCACTGCCTCATTTTCATAAACTCCCTGCATTACATTCTGAAAGGTTCACACAACAATCTGCTCTGAAATGTGACGCACAAACTGTTAAGGTTGGACATGATCAGGCACATTGTTGAAAATAAACTTTCTTTGCTAACATTATGCAGAGCTGCATGTGCAGTCTCACAGCTAAGAAGAGTGAAAGATTTGGCAGACTATCTTATTAGTGTTAGTTTATATACAAACTGTAGTCATAGTTACTTCTTCTTTTAGTGTTCAGGATTAATAGTTTCTGTCCTGTTTTATTAGGTCTTTATTAATTCATCATGACTAGGAGAGCCAAACTTAATACTGAAAAGTTGTTGTTGGATTTGCGTAGAAATGTTAGAAAACAGCACAACCCGAGTGAAATGATGGTACAAAATGCTGAAGAAAACATTCTTGAAATCAACTGTCTGACTCTGGAATGCCGTCAAGTGTAAGTATCAATTAATGTCAGAACTACACGGGGTCCAACAACCGATTGTTTTACAACAAACAGACATCTTCAGGGTGTAATCACAGGTTATCGGTTTCATTTAGAAAAACAGAGTAAACGAGTCGCCCTGCAGGACATGGATAGCTGAGCTCTGCAAACACTGGAAAAATCTGGTATGGTGAAGTCAGTGAGGTCAGGCGTTTGAGTACAGTGATATAAGGCCATGTACACTTCCGTTCAAAAGTTTGGGGGTCAGTCATTTTTTTAATAAATACTTTTAAATAAATAATAAGTACATTTTTTAAAAGAAATTGTGACAAAAATCTATTTCACATAAATGCAGTTCTTTTAAACTTCCTAATATTCATCAAAGAATCCTGAAAAAAAAAATCACAAACATATATTAAGCAACACAACTGTGTTTTTAACACTGATAATTACAAGAAATGCTTCTTGAGCAGCAAATCAGCATATTAGTATGATTTCTGAAGGATCATGTGACACTAATAACTGGAGCAATGCAAAAGCTGCTAAAAATTCAGCTTTGCTGACATATTACTGTTTTTACTATATTTTGGGTCAAATAAATGTAGCCATGTTGAGCATAAAACACATCTTTCAAAAATATTAAACAATATACCCCAAACTTTGAACGGTAGTGTAAAAACACACACACACACACAGGGTGCGGTTCATACCGAGACACCATTCTGCGAAATTCCACACTTTGTGAAGATTTTGAAGCATCGGACATGAGAAAAAGCACCTATCTCCTTTTCCTACCAGACTAGAAATCAATATCATGATGAAAAACATACTAAATAAAGCCTTGAAACAAGACTACGGATAAAAACTAGGCTACATGAACCAAATTCAGAAAGGTCAAGAAGTCCCAGAAACGCAACGTCCACAAATGTCCTGTGGCCTAAAGAACTGATACGATTGGAAACTCTTAGGCTATACAGCAAAGTCACCGACACCTGTGAAAACGAGACTCTTTTCCGTTGTCCGAGGGTTTTAAGACACTTGATCTCCATTTGCACATGTATGGATGGATCTACCAAGTTAACACATGCAGCTCGAACCAAATCTTTAAAGACTTACCAGCCGGTTATATGCAAAACGTGAGGAAAAAGGTCATCTGATTTTCCGCAAAGGAAATTTATCCTGATTACATCAAGAAAACGAGAGATTAGCTACAGCCTGGGTTCATTAGCAGGTTGCGTGCCACTGCATTGCCAGAATACAGCTGGCTAACTGAATCAAAGCCCTTGTTCTCTTTGTTTAGTCTGCATAGATGACCTTTAACCTTCTATTGAGACCTTCCACTGCAAACTGGATGGTCAACAGTGATTCCAACAACTTTTATTTTGGACTAACTGACTGACACGGAGCAATAAGAAAGGGCCTGCTGCCATGTTAGATGCCCTGGACATCATTTATGACTATGAGATTCTGCAGTTCTGCTCTGGGTTGAGGTGACAAACATTCCCCTTTTGGATGACATCACAGAACTGTCAAAAAGGTCATTGACCTCAGTCCTGAGATGTAGCAAGTTTGGCCAAACCTATTAGCAACAATAGGAAATTTAAACAAACTGACTGTCTGTATAAACAGACATCTTGTGACCCTGAAGACGGTTGCAGAAAATTCAGCTTTGCAATCAAAAGAATAAATTACATTTTGAAATAAACTAAAATAGAAAACAATTATTTTAAATTGTAAAAAAATATTTCACAATATTACCATTTTTACTGCAATTTTATCAAATAAATGCGATCATAAAAGACGTCTTTCAAAAAGAATAAAAAAATCTGACATCAGGGAAATGTTTGGTACCTCGACCCAGAGTATAAAATACATCCTGACTTAAACAGAAAATAATTTCGACTAAGCTTGTAAAAAAAAATACAAATAAAAAAGCAATGACATGAGGACAATCATTCAACGTTTTCTTCCTGTACACTGACAGCAAAGCAAATCCAGTCATTTTTTAACTGTAAACCTCATAAAAGTTGATTTTCTACATCCTGCACATGATGCTTACACTAGAAATGACATGGTTCTTGAAATTTCTGTGTTTTCATATGCCCTCATCCATCTGCAATGTTTCTGTATGTGCTAAACTGACAGTGCTGGTAGACACTCTGCGGTCTGTTACCTCAGTAGATATAAATATCTGATTTATCGCCTCCATTTCCATTCGTACTCTCTAACCTCTCGACAACTCTTCCCACCTACATAATTTGCAAAACAAAGTGTCAAATCTCACAAAACCTGATATAAATCCTCTTGACAGACACAAGCAATACATTTGAGAAAAAGAATAAGTCAACCACACATCATTTTAACAGCCAGTGACACACTCCTAACAATATCCTTGTATGCATTTCCATTTGTAATGTATTCAATTGAATATTTGCCAACCGCAATAAATTTCCAACATATGCCATTCAGTAACAGCTGGGCAGACGGGTAGACTGTCATTTTCTGCTGCAATACAATCCACACTTCTGACCTAACTTGCAACTAATTTTAACCCAGGCTATTAGAGGGTTCATATCTCTCTCAGACCTAACAAAATACACACTGACATATAGCTTGTATGTAAAGGCAGCCAAAATATGTTCTGCATTGTCCTTTTTGACAAAAAAAGCTGAGAAGGAAAGTATTTTACAAGTGAAACTATAAATACTTACTCCATCGGTTCAACAAGCTGTTCATATGCATCATGAGGTGGTGATGGTCAGCTTCCTGTGACTGCCTCTAGAACAGATCACACAAGTGTACCATGAAATACCAGACAGCAAATGATATCTATATACTACAATAAAATACAACATATCCTAAGTAAAATGAAGTGCTGACTGGCAGCATTTGTTTTCTTATCTCCGCCGTTTTTTTGTTTTTATTTTTGTAAAGCTAGATCTCATCTGTACTTCTAAAGATAAAGCAACAGTGTTAGATAACTGTTCCTAACTAAACTTGCTAGAAGACAGATTATTTGCTTGTAAATTCCTTATGTTTATGACATTTATGACATAATTTATTCCAGACTATCTTTCGAGATAAAAGTTTTACACCGAAAAAAAATAAAAAACCCTGAAATTAAAATAAATAAATAAAAAATATTGTTTTATATTCATTTAGTATTATTTCTTATATGTAAATACGCAAATGAAAGAACAGTGAAGTCGAAGATAAAATACATTTTAAAAATAATATTATTATTATTATAAATACTACAAATATTCAAATTATATAATTAAATATATATATAAAATACAAATACAAATATCTCAATTAAATTAATTATTATTAGTAAACAAACAGTCAAACGTGAACTAAAACAGTATAGATTCCGCAATGGCATCTCTAATTTAAATAAAAGAAAGGAAAATATGAAAATATGTACTTACAAATCCACTTCTCTCCCTCAAAATTCTTCTGACAGCTTAGATGTTGCAAGTATATCCAAAGTATGAATCCACGCACAGTGCTGTGAAGGCTTCCGTCTCGGACAGACTCCGCGCGCTACTGCGTTCGATACACAACCACAAACGCGCGCAGTGCTCAAGTCAATAAGCGTTGGATCAGTTGCCATAGGAACCTGCGAGGTGAAGCCTTCATGCTGATCATAGTTCTCCAGATATCTGCGCAGAGACTGCAAACTTGTGGCGCCTCCCACACGCTACAGATTTATTCATTTCCGGGCAAAATGTGTCGTAGAATGTCCTACATATTTTGATGTTGACTGTGTGGATACGGCAGGTACGTTTATAAAAACATCTCGTATTTAATATCTTTATGTGTCACGTAAAACGAAATATTAAATTAACCAAATAAAAGCTTATGTATCATTCTCAAACTAGTTTATTTTATCTTAATATCTGAAATATTTTATCTTATGTTTAATATCGTTTAATCTTATATGAGTCTATTATACTGCAAGACAAATATTTTGTTTGCAGAATGCACGAGCACTTTCCTCTGACGCCCTCTAGTGAGGTAAAAATGAAATTTACATGAAGAGTTCTGTACTTAAAACATAATTTACATTAAAACTTGTGTTCATGCCGTCAAAACCTGTATGGGTTTCTGTTTTCGGTGTAGAACAAAATGAGATGACAGAATATTCATTTGGGGGGGGGGGGGGTAACTATTCTTAAAGGGAAAGTTCACTCAAAAATTTAAATTCTGTCATCATTTACTCACCCTCAAGTTTTGTTTTGTTTTTTTCCCTGCATGAAAACACAACAAGATATTTTGAAAAACGCTGGTAACCAAACACTTGCCTATAGCCATTGACTTCCATGGGAAAAAAATTATGGAAGACTGTTTGGTTACAAACCTTCTTCAAAATAGTATCTTTTGTGTTCAACAGAAGAAAGAAACTCTTTTAGGTTTGGAACAAATTGAGGGTTAGTAAATTATGACAGAATCTTTATTTTTAGGTGAACTATTGATAATTTTAAGACTACCTGACTTTTTATTTTTGATAAAAAAGGAACAATTGTGAAAAATTAGGAAAAACAAAGGGGAAAAAACAACATTGAACTACAAGATAAATGTTGACAGAAAATGTTACAATTTTGCTGACTTGAAGGTTTTAAACAATTGTGACTCTACATGCTACTACTATTAATAATGATGCATAAATAAAAATAAAACAAAAGTAAAGGCAACTTTAATTTATTCAAATAATCAACTGGATACAATATATAGAATGATCAGCAATGAGATCAGAGGATGCTTTAAAGAGCTCAAACATGCTTCAAAAACATGCTGAATGAAACTGCGTGATTGTGACGGCATGCATTTATGTAACATCCCTGTAAACAGCCCTCTCAACAGTGCTCAGATGCAGTCGCTAGTGTGATATGGATGCAAACATTTACTCTAGCCCTTCAAGAAATACTGGGCAGAAACAGTGAGGAATGATATTAAGAGGTTATAAATATACAGTACAGCGTTCCCTTCGATATACAATACACCTCTATGCAACGTACCATTTGCAATATCAGTCTGAGAAAGCGGCTGTACATAGGAAACGGAAAAATGCTGTTTTTGATTATCAGCTGGTGAATTTAGCTCATAGTTTTGATTGTGCAGTTGAAGAAAACATGGTTATGGAGGCCTTTGCTAAACATGCATCATCTGAATTCTGCTAAACATTCTAATGTGCAAAGATAAATCTCCATATACATATTTTTTCCAGATTTTCCCTATAAACACTTAATCAAAAAAGGGGAACGGTGCTTCTCTGGTCCTGAATATATTATTTAAAGGTCATCAAAATCTGTTAAAATGTCCACTTACATATACAGTAGTGATATTGTATAACCAGCTTCGGTCGGTGCACATGCATATTTAAGTCAATATTACAAGATTCCTTCAATAATCAACAACCAACATACACAAGAGACCAACCGACTGACTTACACAGTCCAGAACTGCACCACAATGTGAGATTTCTTATGCATAGTAATAGTACCTACACAAAAGATTCAAATCAAAAGTCTTAAAGAGAGAGAGAGAGAAAGAAAATCACAGAAAACAAGTACTATAAAATACAGCAGAGTGTAACATGCAGGAAAACAAAAAAAAAAGTGAAATAAAAACAAAAAGGAAGAGAGTTGACTTATAGCGTTACAAGGTAAACCAACAACATACATTCAACCAACTTGTGCAGAAAAGACTTCCCTCATACATGGAAGCATGAGCTATGTTATTAATTTCAGTGGTGGAAAAGCACCATCACTCTGACATTTTGAAACTACAGCTAAATAGAGCAAACAAACAAACAATCATAGAAAAATAATCAACACAGGAGATACATGACTGTAGTGCACATTGAGAAAATCTCAACAGGGCTTTGGACTATTTTTGCTAACTTTAAAACTGAGCTTAAGCGAGTTCTACTATAGTTCTACACTGTCTAGAACAGCATGTCTAAAATTTCCAATTCTACTTTATCTACAATTCTATCGTACCAAAAAACTCTACACATGTACTGATGATCTATGCTACAGTTATGAGTATGAAAATGTAAGGCATACATTTGTGTCAAAACAGACTGACAAACATTGATTCCTTAAGTGAAAAGTCATGCATAGATTGCACAAAGTTATTGTATTTCCTTAAGAACTTCATAGAGTATGCGTCCTATATAGAAATGCCGATAACGAACTCACTCTGATCATGACGAAGTCGGAAATGCACTACTACATGGCATTTTGGTAATCCTACACAGGAAAAGGAAGTGAAATTACAGTAAGGAACTGTTAGCTTCATGATTAAAAGGGTCATGTTACATACAAGAAGAAGAACGGTCACAATGCCTATTGTGGCATTCCCTAAAGGTTATTTGTGCCCTAAATAATTAACCTACTGTTCAAAAACATGCTATGTAACTCTCTCTTATCTCTTGGTTTTGGGCTTTGTTGTTTAAAAAACAAAAAAAAACAAAAAACGAGACAGTTTCCAGGTTTGGTCCTGTTCACCATCTACAGCGCTGACATTATAATATAAACACAAAGTTGTGTGATTTGATATATAAACAAACACACACATACAAACTTATCTGCATTTTCCCTAAATGACATCCTGAAGTGTTTCCTTACTACATTTATACACATTTCCTGACTGCAAATTTTAAGGATTTTAATTAAAAAATTATTTTTTTTTATTATTTTACTTAATTTGCTTAAACAAACCTGATTTATTAGAAGAATTCCAGTTGAAGCTGAAATATCTGATGAAAGTCTGAGTTTTTTTTTTTTTTTTTCTCCATTTATTTTTTAATTCAGTTATAATAATCTAATGAGAACTGTAAAACTGCAATGAAGTCTCTAATTAATCATTGATGGAAAATCATAAATTTCTTCTTATAAGTACATTTTAGATGTAACTGTCAGCAATTTTGAAGAATTTTAAGTATTTAAAGCTATTTATTTCATGTGTTAACTTCTGTATATTTTACTGTAAATTCATGTATTATTAATTTGATCAAACAAACCTGATTTCTGTGATTTTTAAGTTAAAAAAAAATGATGATGAAAGTCTGAGCTATTTTTTATTTGATGATTTTCAAATCATATCATGCCTCTCATATTAATGAGTGATGGACAAACAAACAAACAAACAATAAGAAATCATACATTAAGAATTAAAAACTAGTTAAAGGTTATTGTCCGCAAATGTGCAAAGGTTATTCATTATTTTATTTGCCTTGATTATATATATATATATATATATATATATATATATACACACACACAATTTATTTTACTTAAACCAAACAAACCTGATTTTCAAGAAGATTTTTTGTTTTGTTTTTGAGAATAAATTAATTTCTGATGAAAGTCTGAGCTATCTTTATTTTTTTGCGTTCAAATTCAGTTCTAATAATCAATAAGATCTGTAAAACTGCCACAAAAAGCAGCACCTCTCTTTAAGTAATGAGTGATGGACAATCCTAAGAAATTGTACATTTTTTCCTAAAAAAATCTGTTTAGCCTCGCGGTGGTGCCCCCTAGCGGAAGTAGAGGAGTAAAGCAGAGTCTCCGGGCGGAGAGGAGAGTAGAAACACGCGCACACAGAAAACAGGTCCTGAGAGACGGCAGAGACCTGGGCGGACAGATACAGTGCATGCTGCTGTGGACTGTACAAATGCATGCATGAGTGGGTGGGCACCCTCCACAACAACAACCCAACAAAAGCATCTTCCTTCCATCTTTCCATCCACGCCCCAGCCCCAGGTCCATATCCCGGCCTTCCAGCAGCCACGACAGCCCCTTCCTTGCACATTTCGCCCGAGCAAGACGCCCACAACTATCAGGAAAGAACTTCATCCTCGCCCACGAAGGGCAGGTCCATGCTCCGCATGCCTTCCTCGCTCTCTTGTTTCCTAGGAAACAGACAAATGTGGAGGTTTAAAATAACCGCACATTCCAGGCGTGTCAACCTGTCTATGGCAATGCAGACTGTTGTTAAGTGCGGCTAGAATTGTTAGGCAGCGGGGAAATTAAGTCAGCGCGAGGGGTGGGGTGCATGGCATCGCATCAGTCATATGCTCGGGTCGGAAGGAGGCACATGAGAGTGACTGACTACCATGTTTTTGCGAGGGGTTGTTCTGGGAAGGCCGGGACTGCAGCAGAACATGCAAAATGCACCCAGTCCAACAAACCAATCAGAGTCCATGACCATGGCTGGGTGACAAATCAGGATGCTCCTCTCTCTTTTTTTGTTGCTGATATTATGTATGAGGGGCATGCAGATATAGAAGGACCTGGAAAACATCATCCTGAACTGTCCATGAACTTACAGGACATAGATGAACTTGTTTTATCTGTTAAACATTACATGCAAAATATGCTTGATGTACTAAGGGTTGATTATTAAAAGTAGCTTGTATAGCTACTAAAAAAAGTTCTTTAAGAGGGAATATCATGGATATTTTAAATATTGCATGCATAAATGCTGCTTATTAGGTAGGAAAACACAAGCGGAAAAGCTTGTTATTCTTTAAGCCATCTGAATGATAGTTTTGAGCATGCTAAAAAACACCACACCATTCCTTTTAAGTGCAGATCATTCAAAATGGGCATGACCATTATCTCCTACATATAATATAGGTGGAGGAGAGTGAACAGGACATAGGTGGAGCGCTAACAGGCTAGCGGAGCTTTACCTGGGGGTACTGAGATTGCGGCAGTATTTCAAACTCCCTGCTCTCCCTTTTCTAGACGGTAGGAGAGATGCGTATACGTGAGAATTCTTAAATCTGAGCGTTTCTATCAAATATTCCTAAAAACATGACTAAACAAGAGTCTTAAAGGAATATTTCATGCTAAATATAACTCAGATATGCTAATGTTTACCACAGAAAATAATTTATGCTTGTCCCTTGGTTTCTGAAAACCAGCAAAAAAGTAGGTTAAAGGGATAGTTCACTCAAAAATTAAAATTCTACTCACCCTCATGTCATTCCAAACTTGTATGAANACAAAAAAAGTAGGTTAAAGGGATAGTTCACTCAGAAATGAAAATTCTACTCACCCTCATGTCATTCCAAACTTGTATGAATTTCTTTCTTCTGTTGAGTACAAAAGAAGGTGTTTTGAAGAATGTTGGTAACCAAACAGTTGACGGAAGCTATTGACTTCCATAGTATGGAAAGAAAATACTATGGAAGTCAAAGATTAAGTAAAGTAAGAATTTTCATTAATGAGTAAACTATCCCTTTAACAATCTTAGCAAAGCTGTTATCATAAGATACCAAGTAATCAACCTAGCAAAGCACTGCAATGAAAGCTTTAACATAGCTGCAAAGGGGGCACTCATGAGTCATAAAATCATAAAAATGACTCTATAGCTTTGTTCAAATATGCATTCTTTTCCACTATGTAGTAGACAGAAAACAGTATGTGATGTCTGAATTCCCAGTATTCATTAGATATGAGCAACTACTTCCGGTGTATCTGATCACTTTACCAACCCATGAGGCAGAGGATTTGTGAAAGTCAGTGAAGCAACAACAGCAATGGCAACCTTATAGATGTAGTACGTTTGGATTTCATTCATATTACACACACTCCTATTATATAGAACATTACTTTTTATGTAAGTCATTTACATTTAGTCATTTAGCAGACGCTTTTATCCAAAGCGACTTACAAATGAGGACAATGGAAGCAATTAAGACCAATTTATAAGTTGACGTTCAAATTAATATTCAAACGTATGGTCTTTTGGACTTTATGGATACTCACAAGTGAAGAACACAAGTCCACATTTAAGTATGCCATTTGGAACAAGGCCTTAAACATCTTGACTAAAGTGTTTTAGCTTAGCAGGCTAATCGGTTAGCTTGGTAACTGCAAGGTAAATGAAAACAAAATAAACATGTTTAATGTGACCATTCTTAGCTTTAGCTTCATAATGTAATGTGTGATGTATAAGTTCAAGAACATGAATTTATTAACCAACAGATGCATTATATTGGAATTTTAGTAATTTAGCAAATAACTGGATTATGAACACAAAGAGTTAATTCACCAAGATAATTTAGACAACTTAAGAGGTTAAATAACACATTTTACTTAGGGTTTAGAGTGTTAAAAAAAAACATTCAAAAGTTTTTTATAGCAGTAAGATTTTTTTTTAAACGTTCACTTATGTTCCAAGGCTGCATTTATTTGATCAAAAGAAGAGTAGAACAGTAACATTTGTGAGATATTACAATTCAAAAGAGGCGTTTTCTATTTTAATATACTTTAAAATGTTTTCAGTGTCACATGATCCTTCAGAAATCATTTTAATATGCTGATTTGCTGCACAAGAAATATTTGAAGAGTTTGGTTCCAAAACGCGATAAATGCCATTAAAAAAAAAAAAAAAAAAAAAAGTTTTCGCCCAAAATCAGTAATGTATCTGATCGGTAAAATTAATTTTAAATTTTTCGCAAAATGTGGTATCTGCCTTGTTATTCTGTCATGTTTTCTCCCTTTTTTT
>SCHK01023392.1:497-18839 GCA_004124795.1 Poropuntius huangchuchieni
TTCATGCATCTTTTTTGACTAAACCATTGTTTTAACAACCCAACTGATAATCATCAAGTGGATCATGATTATATATGAGATACTACACACACACACACACACACACACACGCTTGGAGTAAAAGCAAGCCTAATCAAATTCAGATCACTGTTTTGCAACAGCATGGTGGCCATAATTTATGCCTCAATCTCGGCTGGAACTTCTGCTTTTCTTTGCCTTTATTTTTGTGTGGCTGGCTGTGTGTGTGCGTGTGTGGCAGGGATAATAATAAACTATAATGGATTCCAAACAGAGAGGACAGCGAGTGAATGTAATTTTCTCAATGTGGGGATAAATCAGGAGGCTGAGGGTTTTACTGGAAAGTTCTTGTGGCTATTCAAATCTGCTGCCGTGATTGAAGCAATCAGAGTGGATCGCTGGGCCATAATTCGACAGAAGGTTAGCACAGGTGACCCGCCACAATATGATCTTGTTTATAGGCGGAAATTGCGGCAAGATTACTCTCTGGGGTCTTATTAGACGGGGTGTGATTAAAGATGAAGCTTTGGTGTCTGACGTGGTGGGAAGCAGTGTCTGGAATTTCGATCGTTGTTTTATATGTAATGTGCTGGCATAAATTTTCTCCGACAACAACCCAGGTGGGTTTTGTTAGCTGGTTAGGCCCACAGTAAGAGTTAGGGGCTTACATTAATTCAAAGGAGGGCTTCCATGCAGGATTATGAGCATTAGACAGTATCTAAATAATAATAGTGATAGCAGAGACCATGCATAGACAGATAGTCCAGGATTAAGAGTCTACTGATCCCTCTCAATAATGACTCTTTTGGATGAAAGGGAACCCCCCAGCTCGACGGGCAGCGGTCCACGGCATATCAAGGTGTCATGGAGCCTAAGAGAGGCAGTGGCCTACATTCACTGGCCATCTGATACAGACTGGAATCTATTTCTGAATCCCTGATTTCAAGGTTAAAGTAGTTCCTGATTTATTTTTATGCCATTATATAATAAAATACATTGTGTGAGGGCACACAGTAGTACATTAAAACCCATGTATTTGTGATTTTGTGGCACTTGATTAAAAAGTACTGTACAGAACTGTACAATTAACCAGCAATGCATATGAAATTAATTGACCAGCAATAAATTACATCATACTTGTACATGGATTCAATCTATCAGATAAATAGAGAGATTAAATATAATGAGAAGAAGGTGATCATAAAAGGATACATTTGCATACTAATTAACACAGCGTAATACACTTGCCAATATTCTTTAAACATGTCTAAGAAAAGGCATTGGGGTAATTTATTGAAGAATGATCTAATAATTAAGTCAGGACTGTGAGGTTTGATTGCATTAACATGCACGCATTTTCACATGTTTTCAGCAAAGTACTTTTTGACTTTTAAAGTTGTGCTGAATTGTGCTTCATAACTCACTTTAATGTGAAGCTCAGGCACTTCATTCTGCACTCATTTCGTGGAACGATGCATTAACTTTTAATCAGAACTTCAGTGAGATGTTGTGCGTTAAATTTCTTTTTTTCTTTTTTTTTGCCTTAATGGCAATAAAGAAAATATTGCAATGACATGCCTCTAAATAAAATACAAAACCTGCCTTTTTTCCCCTAAAGCAAACTGTCAACACCAGGATTTAAAGGATTTAGAGATCTTCATCATGAATCATGAAGATCATCATCATGTTCTTGCACAAGCCACTTCAGATGGTCAATGTAGCCTATGTTGTCTGGAGTATTTATCTAATAAGACCGTCAAGATTATGTGGAAACAACCAAGAAAAAAAGGAAGACTAAAATGTCCTTTGATTGTAGCAGATGCACCGTCTTAAGCGAACCAGCAATCTTCGTGTTTAATATGAGGAATACATCTGTTCATGGTTCAAGCCTCCTGCTCCTTCCTGCGACAGAATATCTGCAACTGCATGTTTCTCAGTAGCACAGCGATAAACCTCTCTACAGCAATATGTAATTAAACTCAGACAGCATATTTCTAATCCTAAAGGCTATTATAGATTTACTTAGGCTGGGACATTGTCTGACCCTACAATAGCGTTTTTTATTCTCTCCGTGCTCACGACAAACGTGTGGATAAAGAGTTTTTAATAGATGAGAGCTTGGGTGCCGGCCTTCGGTTTTGTATTCGGTCCAAAGAGGATCGAGCTTATCGCTCCACGCTCAAGAGTGTAATTATTCGCAATGCTTAGCGTCTATAGCAAATGACATATCTGCAGTCACATTATAGAAAGTCAAAGTGTAGAATATGTGTATATGAGGCTTTAATTACTGGATAGTCGCTTTGCACCCCTGGAGGATTACAGTACTGAGGATATGTAATTATTAAGTGCTCTACATTTGAGCAGGGCTGTATCTGTGATTAAAACTGACCTATCCCTCAGACAAATTGCTTTGAAATTCGGTGAATACTTAAGTTAATTGGTACTTGTGTTTTCTGGCCCTTGTCGCTCGGCTGTGTCCGTACGTATGCAGAGAGAGTCGGAGAGGGATGATGTAACATTTAGCCTGCTTTTGACAGAAGGACCCTTTTCAGCTGGATTCATGTCTGGTATTGCATGTCGCGCTGAGCAGTTGGACACTCCGTCCTTCTCTGTCACGCCGCAACCGGGAGAATCATCCGGTTCTGGTCTCAATGTTAATGTATTCCCCCTTATTTGACTTTTTAATAGGCTTTTACCTAATTATCATCACATGGTCCAGAGCAGGGGTAGAGAGAGGAGACACAAAAGGAGGTCATCTTTGGCAGCGTTGGCAAGCAGCCTACACCCGAGCTCTGTTACAGCGGCCATCGTTCGGGCCGATGATAAATTTTCCCCTTGAACATGATGTCAATATGTTGATGTGCCTGCCTTTATTAAGACACCATCCAACTGATAACAAGTCCTGCTGCGTGTTACCAACATAAATAATTAGTGCAGAGACCAAGGAACGGCAGGTGGCTTTTGGCACAAAGAAATAATCATACTTGATGTGGAAAATAAAGTAAAAGGAGCCATCTGTTCCCAGCAGGGGTACAGGGAGAAAAAAACACGTTAACATATTGTCACTAACGTTATGAAATACACAGTTAATAATTCAGTCATGCTTCCGACTCTGGCCACTTGTTTAAAGAATATGAAATGAGTGAAGGTGCCCATCTTGATGCCTGAATTAACCTCAGTGTTCGGTGTTATTGGCTCTTCCGGCTATTTTATTACTTGCTTGCTTGCTAAACAGATGTAAGGAGGTCATGTCTGGTAAATATTATGATGCAAACAGCAGATCTGATATCATGTGACTCAATTGCAGCTCAGTTAGTAGTAGTTCAGGCTTTGGATGGAAAGTGACTTACAGTAAGTCATGTCACCTGATGCAACCTGGGGGCAATTTTTATGACCTGTGGAAAAAGCTGCATGTGGATTGCTCTCCATGTCCTTATTCGTTTGTTTGCAGGTAAAGAGTTTCTTATTTAACAATGCAGCAGCCAATACGGCATTTTTGATTGAGGCATTGCTGGTTATAGTGCAATAGTTGGACCAGCCTGAAGAGTACAGTTTTTAAGGGTGAAGACGTACAAGTAGTAGTTAGTGCTTATTAGAGGTTTGACATGTTATTGAAACGGAAGCTTTTCAAACAGTTTTAGAGATTATGGTCTTTCATGTTCACGAAGATAGGGATGTTACTTGGATAGTCAAGTAACTTATTCCAATAAAAACGTTGGTCATCATACAGTATATTGAGAAATAGTTACAAGTTTTTAGAACTGCTGACATTACATTTTCACTGATGTGAAAATTTTGTATTTCTGCAAAAGTACATTTAAGTTTGTCTGCATTTCGCCATGAATTACTGAATACTGTGTTAAGTAATTCATCCAGTCACTTGAAATTCTCCATTCACTCAAATGACAATGAATGCGGTACTGTGTTTTACAGTAGTTCAAGAGGGAATGGTTGAGTTCGGTGCAGAAAACTGCAGGGACATCCTTCCTAACAAATGCTGTGACATACCGCAGGTCCTCTGAGGCGTCCTGGAAACCAAAAGGAAACACTCCTTTGCCCAGGAGCAAAGAAGCCATTACAGCCTGTAGTGGAAGATTTAATAGGTGTCATAATTTATCATGTAAACCGAAAACTGTTTCTTAATTAAGTACGTGCGTTAATGAATTTTTTAATTTGCTCCCTGTAAGTACTTTGCTATGCTAATTGCAATATTATTCACATTAGTTATCGGCTATTGCCCTTGGCTATTTGCTGTAGTAAGAGAGGGACCTTTTTCGTCCTCCTATCTAAAGTTCATTATCTCATCAAACCTGCACAATTTTAATTTCAGGACAATGATCTCTTCTGGAATTTTGCTCCTAAAGATTCAATTTCTTACTGTAGGATATAGAACAGAACAGCTCGTGTTTAATTAAAAGTTACAGTGACTTAATTTATTTATTTTGTGGACAAGTCATTTTTATAGTTCGTTAGAGTGTAACAAAGGTTGGGGAATGTTTTAGATTGCAATATGGGCGTTAGTGTGAAAAACCATCATAATCCTCCAAGTAACCCATATTCAAGTCTTTAATGTAGTGCCCAAATGAATAATACCACAACTGTGCTTCTGTGTCAAATCCTTCTAAAGTAATGTATTAAATAAGGCTTTGTCCCCAACATTGTGTTCTTCATCCACTGACACAGCTTGCACCGGAAAGCCCTATATGTTTTCTGTCATGGCTCTGCACACAAGTGCATCACTCAGCGAGAAAACCTGCCCCACTAATGCTGATACCAAGATGCTCGAACCACATGGCAGTTTTAGGAGTGGAAAAAAAATCTGTGAACATTACCCGATAATGTTGTAGAACCATCTGCAGAGAAATGTATTTAATATTCAGTGGGGATCCTACTCACTGACATTAGGAGACCCATAATCCCTTGTAGATTAAATTAAATGTAAGCTCTGAGTATTTATCTCAAGCTATTGTTTTCATCAGCACTAAAGATATTGTTCCCCGCCTCATAATACCAAACGAGGCTGTTGTCATCCACAGCCTCTCTCTGAAACGCAATTTTATTCCGGCTTTAATCTCTCAACAACATGTTAGTATTATGATTTTTAACTACACTTCGCTTAATGGTGGAAAAATATGCATTTTTGGTATTAAAATAAATCTTCTGTTACAGTAATCTAAAAGCAGAAGGAGCATTACACATAACAGCAATTTATCAGCTCTCACAGTGGAAATTATGATAATGGAATAACTTTTATTTATTACTTTGAGTAAGACTCTTCTTTTAAATTGCAATTGCTTTTATTTGAATCTAATGCCACTGAGAGATGTTTGTAAAATGTCGCAGATGTCATAAATGCATTTTGTTAAATTAAAACAATTTTAAAAGAGGAAGACAACAGTTGTTGTTAGACTTTGAATATGATTTTTAATGTCTCCAACGACCAACTTTGTCATGTTTTATTGATTAAATGTATTCATTTAGAATGTGACATTAGTTGCTTCATAGTTATAATGTTTTGAACAAACCTATAAAACATGCAAAAGTTTTGAAACTATAGCTCCAATAAGTCCAATAAACCTTCAATGTTTTGGTTGTTCAAAGGAAGACATCATGCAGTATAGCATCAAAATGAAAACCTGGAAATATCTAGCACAAAGACTGAATGGGATAACTTTACATTATGAAAATCACCCACAGTGCTTTAAGCATATTTTGACATGTGTTTTGTCACCGCTGCTTACATTTCCCTCTCAAATCCTGTCTCAGTGAAGCCCAGTGTGGCTGATCAAGCCGTTCTAACAACTGGAAGACATCACAAGTTAAACACTCATTATTTTAATTTGATGCTAATCATGTGTTAATGAGACTAATCCTTGCAATGATTCAGGTAATTTGCTTAATGGCTGCCCAGAGTACAGATTACGGTAATCAGTCACGTTTGATAAGACGTCTGTTGCAGAGAGGGGAAATTCTCAGGTATGAAAGTAATTCAACTGTGATAAGATAAATTTTTCACTCCCTTTATATCCAACCCAATTCAAACAGACAAATGTCATAAAACTAACTGATCATTTTGATTACAAGTGAGCTGAAGCTTGACCATCACCACTGTCTCTTCTTCCATGCAACTGCATTAGTTTATGCAAGGAATAAATGCTGTAATATTCATTAATCAGACATTGCTTTAAGGCGACACCATGTAATAAACCAGCAAAGGCCCAGCATAAACCAGCAAAGGACCAACATAGACCAGCACAAACCAGCAAACGACCTGCTTAAACCAGCAACAAACCAGCAGCATACCAGCATCAAAACATACCTCACCAGCATACGCTGGTTTTTTCAGCAAGGACCTGCCATCAGTGGTTCAATCTGAGTGTTATGAAGCAACGAAAATACTTTTTATACGGAAATAAAACAAAAATAACGTTTTTATTCAATGTGTCATCTCCTCTTTGTCTCTCTCCAACAGCTTAGCGCCATTTTGGAGAATACCGCCACGCCACAAGGGTGCGTTGGTTTTTTTTTTCAAGTCAAAGCGTAAATGCACGTAGAAAAACATTTTTTCAATGGCGCTAAGCTGACGAAGAGAGACACAGAGAAGACGACGTATTGTATGAAAACGTTATTTTTGTTTTATTTTCATACAAAAAGTATTCTCGTCGCTTCATAACATTCAGATTGAACCACTGATAGCAGATGGAGTACTCTGACGATGTCTTTCATACTTTTCTGGACCTTGACCGTGTTATTTAACGTTACCTGGCAGTCAATGGGACAGTCACAAGACTTAGATGTTTTTCATCTAAAATATCTTAAATTGTGTTCCAAGGACGAACAAAGCTTTTACGGTTTTGGAACGACATGGGGGTAAGTGATTAATGCCAAAATTTTCATTTTGCGGTGGAGTATCACTTTAATCCCCATTAAAACAAATATAAAGTGGCATATTTCCTTACCAATTATCATGATCAAACTTTTAATTTTCTGGACTTTGGAAGCATTTTTTGGAGATTTTTTGTTGGGACTTTGTTGAGTTATGAAGCATAGCGATTCATAAGGAGGCCAAAGACAAGAGCTTAAGCAGAATGGATGGTTGTTCAAAATGGAGACACAGATCTGTGCCCTGCTGTAGTGAGCACTGCCTCTCTAGAGATCCAGAGGAGTAAACACCCCTGTGCTGACAAATGACAGCAGCATAATGACCCATAAGCACTAACAAATATAAATAGGTGCTGCTTACATTTAACTGTCAACAAAACAAATGCTTGTTAGGCGTTTATGAGTTCCCATTTGAATGATGAATATCTTAATTATCTCATCACTGTTGCAAATCTGAATATTTTCCAGACTTCGGTTTTATTTATTTGTAGGATTTTGTTTTCTTCATTTTGATGACAAAACTTATAGAGAACAAGCTAGGCGACTTATTATAAAATCTATTTTGTACAAAAATTATTAAACAAATGCATATTTTACGGTTATAACGTAATGGATGATGCACATGACAATTTTAATTGAAATTTAGCTCCTATTACAATACATATGTGAGAACAAGGGCATATGCAAATTTGTCCCCAAACAAACATATAGAAACAAAAGGGATTTGCATTGTATTTTAACCAGCTTCCTGCAGAACATACTTATGAGGTGACAATGAAGAGCATTTGTCACATAAATTGAGGGATAACCTATATTTCCCTTTTTAATCTGGCCTAAAATGGGTAAATACCCATATAGGGTCTTAAGGATCCTTTTTAACTCGATATCTCACTGTAATGCTAGTCTATTGTGCCGGGCTGAGGCTTACACTTCTTAGCATGCTGAGTGACAATGGACTTATGTGGCGTTCAGATCTGGCAAAGAGGCTTTGGTGTCACAGATTGCCACACAGCTCTGATATCTCACTGTGGCCGATACGCTTTGAAGCCTTACATGCTTTCAGCGGCGCTCTAGCATGAACCGTGTCCAAGCTTCCCACTCTGATAATGGAAACAGCCCCAATATCCGAGCTCTCATTGACTAACAGAGCAACCGCTAACACTAGCTATTATGGAGATTACAAAAGTGAACCCTAAGCCTGTAGTTTTAATTCACATTATTGTTAGACAGCTAGATCTCTACTTAGAAGCGCATGTAGATTATAAAAGGGCTATATCCATTAAGTGGATCAGTACAATTTGTAATATTACATTTTCTCTGCTTCAAAATGTAAATTAGGAAAGTCTTTCCACTTCCCCATATTTGTACATTTCTTGGGGTTGTATGGACATTTGAATGTGTGAAACTACAAAGAGCGCACATAATATAAACTATATTCTGTAAACCATATTATCACATGGCTCTCTATATAAAGCTGGATAGGCCTATAAGTGCATGTTGTTCATGTTATCACAAATTCTGTACTATATTATCACCCAGCTCTTATATGCTAAATGTGACTCTAAAATATTAAGATTATAATTTCATTACAATTTTCATAGTTTTCTGCAAAGCTGCTTTGAAATTGTATTGCGAAAGAGCACTATACAAATAAAGCTGACTCGCTAAAGTCAGAATAATACGAAATATCAGCAAAATGACAATAATCAAATACAGACATCATCAAGAAAGAGAGAGAGAGCTGATAGTGCTACATCTGAGTCTTCCACTGTTCATAAGTTTTTATTTATATGCAAATCTTGTGTTTTTCTTAAAACACATTTATATGTAAAATATGGATATGAAAGAAAGTTAATATAGTTATAGGTAAAGTTAGGATGTGCATGAAATGAAACATCTCTTGAGAGCATGTTGTGAAGAGGAACTTAAGTTTACTGTATATTGTTTTGGATTAAATTTTTTTTATGAGGATTATATAGCCACCATTATCTTAACAATGCCTATCTGTGAAAGGAACTTCATGTTTTCTTCTAAAGATTGATTCAACAGAGTGATGAATGAAGGTTAAATTCAGATTTAACAAAACAGTAAATTTATGCTAGATGACTTTAGCATGAAGAGACATGAGTGTTGTTTTCTTTTTTCTTTTTTAGCAAAAGCAAAAATAAAATGTTAAATGTTATCTTTTAAATGACTTGAATTGATCTTGCAAGGATATACATACATATCCTAGATTGAGGTGGCATCATTATGTCTGCAAGGGAAATATTCAGCATGACAGAGTTTAGACTGATAACAAAGGCACTACATTCATCATGTTCCACTGTGCTAACTATGCAAATGCATCCACACCAGCTCTTCCACTGACTGACTGCCAGTTGTTTGTTTCTACCTCAGACTGCAGTAGTTTATGAAGCCATCTACTGATTGGAGTTGGTATTGCACCAGCATTTTTTTTAATCATTTGACTGTTGTTCTCTGCTCTGTGTATCCCACTTGTAACAAGAGCTCTTGGAATAACATGCATCATAATCTGCAACATATTCCCTTCATAATCTAAAAAAAAAAACACCTAAAGAGGATGAATATGAACCTCTTCTTTAAGCTGCTTTCATACAGGCAGATGAATGAAAATGGAGCAATTACTATATTGAGGTCATGATGGTAAGAACTGGATCATATTCCTTTGAGAGGCCCATCTTTATGTAGAGGGACACAGGAAAATTGTGGACTTAAGGTTTTGAATGATTAGTGAAAAAAAAAAAAACTTTGCTTGTGTTAAAAAATTGTGAGGCCAAAATTTAAGAACCACTACTACTGAATATATATATATAAACGTTTTTTTATATATTAAAATAGCATAAAATTGTTGTTTGGATGATGGTATTATCCACATAGGAGTACCATAGGTATCTTATTATCTTTCTTTCATATGAATAAACTGTGTTCTATTCTAGTAAGTATTTATCTGTTGTANTACTACTACTGAATATATATATAAACGTTTTCTTAAATATTAAAATAGCATAAAATTGTTGTTTGGATGATGGTATTATCCACATAGGAGTACCATAGGTATCTTATTATCTTTCTTTCATATGAATAAACTGTGTTCTATTCTAGTAAGTATTTATCTGTTGTATCTGTTTAGTTACATTGTCTCACAGCATTTGATGTTTAGCAATGGCAGTGAAATCATCCTCCCCTGAAACCTTAAGTAAATCTTTAACCAAATATCAGTATATTAGCAACATGAAAATGAAGATAGTGTAAGATCACGAGCCCAAAATGATTCTCTTCTAAACTTTTACAATTCAGATTGCTAATTCTAAATCAACATGTTTATGTGTAAACCTGAAAAATTTTGTTGTAAATGTAGGATTCTTTAAATGAAATATTGCTGTATTATATATGATTTTTTTTGACTGAATGCTTTTATAATTTGCGCAATTAATCTTGACTCTATAGAATAAACAATGACTTCTCAAACAAATGCCACAGCAACTTGTGAAACTTATCCATCATCCTTGTACCCATGAAGATTCCAGCTCACGTAACTTGAATGGATGTCTCATACTTTCTCCCGTGTTGTGCAACCAGAGTTGAAACTCTCTGGATTGCATGCTCTTAACAGGACCTCAGTACTCCTCTGAGTCTGCTCAAGAAATATTGCTGTGCATCAGAGTAGTGAAGGCTGGAAGAGAAAAGCCTTGAGGGGAAACGGGAGTCTGTTTGTCAGAGAAAGTACCAGAGCCTCAACCTGCGTCACTTTGGATTCCTCCACACGCTACATGATCCTTCCCATTCCCCGCTAGCCTGGAGACAAAAATCCGGGCGGAGAGGCCCGCAACAACACATAGACGTGACAAATGATTGATTCCTTCCTAATTCTCTCAAATAAGATGTGTGGGGATGAGAAGAACGATAAAGGGCAGGGAGAAGCGGAGAATGGGCTGAAGTGGAGAGTGATTAGTAATGCCACCCTCTGTCAGGTAAACTCCCTGCTTGTAGCTAACTGGACATGTCAGGCAAGCTAAATGTTATGCTGTCAGCCTATGACAATGGGCTTAAAGATGTGGCCTAGAAATGCTGGGCTTGAATGGGATGAGGGGGAACAAGTCATTGTTCTGTGAAACATCATGCTAATTGTCGGAAGGGACGATCCTAGTCGTGAACACCAGGGAGGAAAGGCTAGAACTTTGAAACAAAGTAAGAGAGAAGAGCACTGGTACATTTCCTTGAGCCCATGTTTTCCCACAATCTCAACAACAGTGGATGAGTGAAGTAGCTGAGCTGGCAGCGAGTCTTTCTGAGTTAGCAGCAAGTCAATTCTGTTCATTTTTACTGTGAGGAATGGAATTACAAAAGCCACTGAAGGCACCACTGTATGTAAAGATGTCAAGTAAGTAGATTTAGCTACATATATTAGGCTGTTTTTCCCCTAAATGATTTAACACTAATGATTATATCATTTTAAACAAGTTATCAAATATTATCATTAACATTATCATACTTTTAGGCCTTGCAGAGAATTGCATCAAGCTGTCAGCAGGCTGTCCAGCTGACAATGAATCTTAGGCCAGGTTGCCTTATTCTGGGACGAAGTGCAAAATCGCTGATAACAGCCATCCCACACAACACTTGACCAGTCCAAACATGACTGCTAAGATGCTTATTTCAGTGATTTTTATAGAGTCTGACAAAGAAGTACACGTGTTTTGAGGCATCAGGTGATTCAATTCAGTTGTTTACTATCTGTTTTTAACAGTACAAATCACTCCAAATGAGCCTGACTAGATCCTTAAAAGCTGACAGAGGAAAAAAGGAAACTCTGTATTTTTATTTAAAATCATATTCATAGGAAAATTGCATTGTTTTATCATCACGTTTTGTCATTTTTAATGTTTAGTCCAGATGTATTTCATAAAAATGTACTCCCGTTTGACAATATAGATTATAAATGTGCATGTCAGTAGATAAAACATTTAATGTAAATTTAACATGCATTAAAGTTGTTTAAATGTGAACATTCTCCTGATGTATGCATCACTGGTCATAATTTTAGTACTGGTTCTTTTGGTACTGAATGAAGCTCATAAAGAGCTAATATATAGAAAGTTTGTATTCATCGTAGCTCTCACACAAGCCACTCTGTGTCCAGTGTCTTCTTCTTGGCCAATATTCTTAATAGTGGTGTTTAGGAAGTCAGGTGTTTGAATGGCACAACAAAACATTACATATTAATGGAATGTTGATAAATCAAATAATCAGAAATGCATGCATTTCTTTGTAAATGCAACTTCAATACATATCAAAATTGTGAAGGCAGCATGAGACCTGAAGCATTTCAACCTTCACCTAACAAGTGTCTCCACCGGTAAACCACAGTCGGTGTACACAAATTAACACAATTTAGATAACGCCAAGTTCAATTCTTTGTTTGCGGCAATATTTCTGAATCGTTTAAATATCCAGTCATTCGAGCGAGCTGGGGAGAGGTGTGAACTAATAGTTCATTTCTGGAGTCCTTTAGCAGTGGCCATTGGCTGGGCAAACAGCAGATGTGATGGACTGGTTTCAAATTGCAGATGATAGATGCAAATTGCTGCCTTTGACCACTTTCCAGTGTCCAATCTGACTGCGAGAGAGGTCTTGATTTCCTCTCTTAGCATCGGAAGGGCTCATAAATCCAGGATGCAGCAACTTTTCAAGAGATCTATTAAGTTGCTTGATTGCCCCTTCTGGTGATCAAGTTGTTATTTGTGGGATGCTTATGCAGCATTTAGGGAAAAGATTAGAATTGCGAGATGACCGTTCCTTTCATGGGTGTCTAGTTTGAGGTTGATTTGTTTTTAATGCTGCACATTATCACGGTTGTGCTTATATATTAAATGTACTGAACGGCCACAACACCCCTTGAACAAAAAAGGGTTAATTAAACTAGTAGGCCAAAGACTGGTTGAGGTAATTGTCAATTATATGATATTTGACATGCAAAGACTTTTGCAGCCATAAAAATAAAAGCTACTGTATGTGGTGTAACCGTTGCTGGCGATCCCCTTCACTGAATCCCATTTCGATGAAACCCTCTTTATCCATTTTAAGCCTGACTCCTCTGATTAAACTCCTTTACATGATGAGTGTGTGGGGGTGTGCAGGGGAGGTGATTTTATAAAACGGTGATAAGTGTAATTACTCCTGTTGCTAATTGTTCTTGTAAAATTGATGCACTTGCCGTCATTAGCAAGTCGCTGCACCACCGCTAACGCTAGCCCCCACCCGATCAATTATTCAGGCCCATTTGCCTTTGAATCTGTCACTGACACTTTACATTGCGAGCGCTAGCGTGTAGCAGCACTTGGATACATGGTAGACAGGGGCAGCCCCCCTGAGAGAGCTACTTTCAAGAAGCCTATTTCCTGTAGAGAGCTGGGTGTACTTTTGACATGTCACTTAAAATCAGGAGGAACCTCTTCAGAGAGTCCATGTTCCCTTGTCTTAAATAAATCAACACATGTCTGTTGAAACTATATTACACCCATAGGTCTTTTAAAATGCAGCAGGCATGTGAAATATAAAAACAGTTTAGACACTGATTATAGCTGGGACTATGTTTTTTTAAGCATTACATTGGGCAGGTTAAATCTTCACCTCACTTTTGCCTTTGGAACATAAAGAAAATACTTTTTTGATGGCAACTAAATACTTTTAATTTTAGCAACTAAATACAACTTAAATTATGCAAGTTATGTTAACTCTATTTTAATACATTTAATTAACTCAATCAAAATGTCATGAGGTTTAAAAAAATTCTATTTGTAAGTGCCCTTTTTGGGTGACATTTTCAGATCGGCTTTAAAAATAGTTGATTTTGCTACTCCTTTGAGAGCGGTGTGGCATCTGCTGGTTACTGGAGATCAGGGTGGTGAATGGTTTCTGGTTTGATAGTAAGAAGTGAGTTATCATCATTGTGCCTTTGAGCAAGACACTCAGCCTCAGGGCTGAATGAGTAAAGTACTTTTTAACTGTTCTTCTCAGATCAAATTTAATGATTTAAAACACAAGCATAAATGACGATTTAATCCAGAGGATTTTAAACTTTGTGAAAAATCAAATGAGCAAAAGAATTAGATGGATGCGTTTGGTTAACAAATTATATTTTAAGCTGGTTCTTTTTTTTTACTATTTACTAGCCCATCAAAACAATCTAAATTGAAGTCTCTATAATGAGGACGAGTGTAAAATTATTGACAGAGTTTTACATTTGTGACCCTGTTAAGTAGCACAGATATATTTAATAGCCAATAATTCATTGTATGGGTCAAAATTGTCGATTTTTCTTTTATGCCAAAAATCATTAGGACATAAAGTAAATATCATGTTCCATGAAGATATTTAGTAAATTTCCTACCGTAAATATATAAAAATGTAATTTTTGATCAGTAATATGGATTGATAAGGACTTCATTTGGACAACTTTAAATGTGATTTTCTCAGTATTTTGATTGTTTTGCACCCTCAGATTCCAGATTTTCAAATAGTTGTATCTTGGCCAAATATTGTCCTATCAAACCATACATCAATGGAAAGCTTCAGTTTTCAGATGATGTATAAATCTCAATTTCATAAAATGACCCTTAAGACTGGTTTTGTGGTCCAGCGTTACATTTAGTATTATGGCTTTAATAAAAAGTACTATAGAAATCTAAAAAAAAAATTAAATACATTGTTTGGCCTCTTTATTTTTATTCCAAGGACAATTGCTATTGTTTGTACAGAAATTGTATTTTTACATTCTTAAACCCTCCTCAACCAACCCAGAACAAACTGCCTAATAGAAATAATTATAACAGCAATTGCAATAATGATAATACAAATAAAATAAAATACAACAAATGATGCAATAGTTAAATAATGATGAAAAAATGAAGAAGGAAAAAAATAAAATAACATTTTAACACAGTATAAAGGGGTCTTTATAATTAAAAAAAAAGAAGTAGAAAATATATGCCTTACCTACCTTGATATAACAGGAAGAGAACTAAAAGTAGGTGTACTTAAAAAACTAACACACAACAAATTACTAACTTCAACTAAAAATGAAAAACAGAAAATATATAAAACAAAATAAAAGTACAAATTTTAACAAAAACTATTATATATTATGTAGTGTACAATAACAGTGGTGCCATAATCCATATATTCACTGAATACACTTTCCATTGTATGCCATCTCTCATATTTAAAAGCCATGCCATCTTAGACCTTTCCGCAGAGTCGGTGGGCATTACCAAAACCTTCTAGACCTTTCAGTATGCTAGACTGTGACACTGGACCAAGTTCACTTAGAAAGCTGAATTGGAAAAGGTCAGTGCTGTGTGTGTGTCTGTTTGCGTATGCGTGTGTTTTCGCTCCGCACTAACAGACAGTGCAAGCTGGCAGGACGGCAGTGGATCCATGGCAGCTGTTTTGTTCAATGTTTCATGCTCTCAGCCACAGCTGCTCCAAATGAGAGTTAATATTGCAGGGGGGCCCTTCCACTCCGGACTGGCCTTGTCACATACACTGAGTGTCAGCTCCTCTCCCTATGACACTGGCTGAGAGGACACTTCTCTCCCTCTCTCTCCCTCTCTCCATCTCTGGGAGACAGTCAAGGAGTCCGTCTGTCCTCTCCGATCTGGTCTGGGAGACAGAGTGAGTGTGAATGTTGTCCTCCAGAGGAAGAATAAGAATAGGCCCTGAAAATATGCAGACTGCTGACATAGGCTTCTTTGCATCTACTGGTCAGCTTCAGTGTTTGTGTGAAGTGAAATATGCCTTCTGGCTGATGGGCTGCACAACAAACAGCTGTGCCGCAATGGCGCTTGGTAAAAACTCTGCAGCAGACAGTACTATATGACTCTGGGATCATTTCAGTATGTTTGTAAGCAGCGGACCTTGCTGGTTTACCGGACAGCAATCAAACCTGTTCTTATTGCACATGCTCGTCCATATGAAAGTGAAACATACAGTTTAATTTCACAATATTTTTAATATTCAAAAATTTGGTAAGGTAAGGTGTTTGTAATGTTTTTGGAAGAAATCATGCTCACCAAGGTTGCATTTATTACAAGAACACAGTAAAACAATATTATGTTTCTATATTTATTGATGTGATGGCAAAGCTGAATTTTCAGCAGCCATTAATCCAGTCTTCATTGCAGGGTTATTACAGTTCACTAAAAATAAAACTATAACAAACATTTTTGTTTGTTGAAATAAAACAAATGCTAACTGAAATAAAATCAGATGTAAAAAAAACAAAAAAACATTTATATTATTTCAGCTAGGCAACATTTAGCATTTTCATTTAGTTTTTATTTGATGTACTAAAATGACTGAAACTGAAATCAAAATGAATAAATCTACTGTATTTAAAAAATAATTCAAATGACAAAAACACAACAAAATGACTAAAATGAACTAAAATGAAAATGAACTTGGGAAATAAAAAAACTAATTCAAAATATTTATAAAAACTATATTAGTATCTCAATGACATTTCTGCAGTGTCACATGATCCTTTAGAAATCATTCTAATATGCTAATTTGGTGCTCAAGAAACATTTCTTCTTACTATTAATGCTGTAACTAATTCATGTTTTCAATTACTTTTTTTTTCATGGTTCATGACTGATGAACAGAGAGTATTCATTTGAAATATAAATCTTTTGTAACAAAAGAAATGTCTTTACTGAAACTTCAACTGAATGTGTATTTGTTGAATAAACTATTTTATTTTATTATTATTATTTATTTATTTATTTATTTTAATGATGATGAAGATGCATCTTGGTTTCCTATTGGAATTATATTTCTTTCTTTTTTTCTTTTTAAATTTGATGTATTTTATAATGTTCTCTAAATAGAGATTTGTCTGACGTTGTGAGACAAATTTGCCCTCGAAGAATAGTTAAGCATGTGTATACACACACATACACACACACACACACACACACACGCACGCACACACAGAGAGAGTGAGTGGGTGTGTAGAACTGGAAATGTTCCATCCACATTGGTGCAGCTGCATAAGAAAAACAGATGCTGAACCATCCCAAACACCCCGCGTGTCTCATGCTATCTATCAGGAGGAAAGAGAGTAGCCATCTCAGCCTGTAGAGTCACCACAGCGACGCTTTGACAAAGACATCTGTAAGATGGCACGGACACACAACCCCATCACACACACACTGTGCTTTGGCCGTTGCCAGGCATCGGGAGCTGTTGTGTTTAACATTCAGATGTTGTGATGAGAAACACAGGATGTTTGTTTTCAGGATAAATATTGCTTTGTATTTCTACAGATGTGTTATGATAAAAAAAACAGACTAAACTGAAATCTTATCATTACAAATAATGTTACTACCCAAAACACGGCCAAACTCACAAATCATATTATATCATATCGGTCTGAACTACAAATCATGGAATATTAATATCAACAATGTCTTTCCTTGACTAACACAATGAATTTCTGCTAAAGATGACTTCATACAATGGGCTGCGTGGTTTCTCCATGCATAAATTATTGTTTTTCTCTCATTTTTTTGCAAAGCCAGACGGTCGTTGTGTTTCAGAGAACAATTTGTCTGGTGTGGGAATGTCTTCCCGCTGCATGCCCCATATGGCCATTCTCAAGGAGAAACATTTCTGTCACTGCTAGTTTCCTGTCCAGCAACGTCAAGCACTCATTTATTCTCTATCAGCAGCATATCAAAAGAATGATTATCTTGGAATGAATGCAGTTTTAAAACCTAAAATAAATGCCAGCAGATCCTATATATTTAATAATATGAGGAGAAGCAGTGCGAATGACAGCATAGTTCATTTTATTATGTATATCAGTGATTTATGAATTGAAACATGATTTATGCTGCCTCACAATGAAAAACAATAACTTGTCATTTAACATCATTTTTACATTTTCTAATGTCTGAAAGCAGATTAATGCAATCATTTTTTTTCATTTATTTATTTATTCTTACATAATTCAGTTTTGCAGATTCAGTTCAGCAATGTAGTCTTTTATTAGCATTTGTTAAGTAAATGAAGATGACTCATGAAAATCTAAAAACATAATCCTGTACTGCAATGTTTCTTCACTGCCTATATAATTTTTGGCTGAATAAAAAAAATTACAAAGACTGCAGGACATTAGAGCAAACCACATGCAGCAAAATATTAGATAGCAAAAAAAAATGTTATAAAAAATTTATGTGTATGTGTATTATATTTGAATATATATATATATATATATATATATATATATATATATATATATATATAATTGATGTGATTGATAAATAATTGATATATATATATATATATTTATATTCATTTAATATTAGCATTTTTATCGGGCTGCTATGTTTAGGTTCAGTAATTTTACTCTAATAGCAA
>SCHK01023395.1:0-13345 GCA_004124795.1 Poropuntius huangchuchieni
GTGCTGGCACAGGTTCTGCGCGATCATCTTCACTAATATTCCCTACGTCTCATTCGGGCTCAAATTGATAAGCAATATACATGACGCCACTGTTTACAATTTAACTGAAGCACATGGCACTGAGCTGAGAGGGGCGGGACGTTTAGATGGAAAATCGGCGGTTTAGCGAATCACAACAAACTGAGCCAACTAACCAATCTCAGCCCATCGCGTATTTCTGAGGGAGGGGCTTAATAAAAACGGAAATAATCGAGGTGTTCATCAGAGAACGGACAGAGCAGTGTTGAATAAAGGTAAATTATGTGAAAAATAATGAATTTTTAAAAAAAAAAGGAAGCATGAACATGTTAGACTGCAACCCATAAACACAATCAAGCCTAGAAAAAAAACAGTCAACCACCCTTTTAAATCAAGAAACATTTACTTCAGAAGCAAAATGATGTTAGGTATTTTGGAAAACAAAATGAACATCACTTTTTGCAGTGCATTGCATAATATATTAACTGTAGTACATGCTGAACACTGAATATTTTGTGTCATTTATTTTGAGCAAAGCAGGAAATGGCCAAAAATCTTTAAACACCCCTTTTGCCACTGTTGTGTTTAGTTGTGTAATTGAGGTCAAGGGAACATCAGTCATGGATGAATAACTGATCCTGAAAATAATTGACTCACTTATCAATAACAGATGACTTGTCATTAACACTACACGTTATTTTTTCCTTTATACTTTTTGCTGACTTACCACACAGGTCTCATTTCCCATTCGCCAGGCCAGAGATGCAGAGAAGAGTGACTCGTTGGCTTAATTTCAGTGTAAAACACTGCGAATAAAACTTGCATCCTGACAAACACTATACTGTTGCCCTTTCCCATTTCCCCCCTCTTACCCTCTCCGTCCCTTTCGCCCAAGGCCTCGCTGTGCTTTCTGAAGCGTTATGTTATAAGTGTGGTAGTCCGTGTCCCGTCATCAATAGGAGTGAGTTACACAGGTCAGCAGTTCAAACGCAGGTCACAGCCTCATGCTCGATGTCGATGCCTCGCTCTGCTCTGATTGGCTCATTGCGCAAACAAATTCACTTCTGCTCCCCGCTGTTTGATCCATGCTCTGTTTGATCCTGGAGTGTACTATCAAACTCATTTTGTTTTACATGCAAGAAATATGGGCACTTATAGGCAAAATCCAATGCATTGTTGTTTCTTGGTGGGCCATGTATGTTTGTGAAGGTAACTGGTTGGGTCAAGTCACATATGTTTTGTGAACAATATCTATCTATCTATCTATCTATCTATCTATATCATCTTGGAGTAAAGTGTCACTTATTATCTGCACTGAATGTTGTGTATGTTGCGCATGGATGGTGAAAGAGCTTGTTCTTGTGATCTTCCTGGCCATCTAGTGGAAAATGTGGGATACACAGGGTTTCAGAAGGAAATGGGATTAAGCGTGTGATGTTGTATGTTGTTAACTTAAAACTGTTTGGCTAGTTAAACTGATATTAACATGGTATTAAGGAAACAGATAGATGCATTAGTGATATTGTTAGATAGCATGCAGTCAGTTTATTTTTGACCAGGGTTGCTAGCTCAACAGCAAATATTTTTTACAGTTCTTGTTTTGCATTTTCAAATCTGCTTATATTTTTAGGCTTACTGTATAGTGTAAGTAGCAGCATTGAACGTTTGCTTTAAAAAAAAAAGGACTTCAAGAAGCTTTTTGAACACTCTCTGGCACTGTGGTGGTACTCTTTCAAAAGGTACAACTTTGTAACTCATATACCCCATTTTAGTAGCTTAAAGGTGCATGTTTGTACCTGGAGTGTATGTACAGTACCTTTTGAAAGGGTGCGACCCCGGTGACAGCTTTTGTGTCTTTTTTTCTGAGAATGATGTCCTGAGATGAAACAGTACGCTCTCAGAAAAAAAAAAGGTACAAAACTGTCACTGGGGTGGTACACTTTCAAAAGCTAGTATGTACACCTTAGGTACTAATATGTACTTTTAAAGTACTACATTTAAGTTATTAATATGTAGCATTTAGGCGTAAATAAGGTTTAAAGATGTACCTTTTAGCTTTTGTTAAAAAGGATTTAGGATTAGATTAACAAGCAAACGAGTCAAAGTTTGAGTTCAAAACCTGAAGGGTTTCATACGTGGACATTATAATGGTTTCATCTTCAGATGTAAAATTTATACTTCTTTTTTGTCTCATTTTTTAAATAACTAATGTCATAAAAGAGCAACAAAACACACACCCTTTGAATTCACTGGTTTGGCTATTTTATCCTGAGACTGTGTTGGCCTATCCATAAAGAAATTATTTACTGGTGTGAAAAAAAATTATTGTTTAGCAAATAGCCCAAACATGAATGCTACTGAATGAATTGGGATCAATTTAGATGCTGACTGTGACTCAAGGACCTCACTGATGTTTGAAAATGGGCAAATCAACTCAACAGTTTTCGAACATCTAGTGGAAAGTCTTTCCAGATACAGCAGCAAAGGTAGGGCCGACTGACTATTAACGGCAGTATATTTGGAATTAAATATTAAACAATTGCCTATTGATGTGGTTTTTGGATTCCACATATTTTTGGCCATGAAAAGTGTGTGTTGATTTTTTTTTTTTTAAATTCATGGTGATACTAATGCATGTATAACCAAAGCCGTCTTCACAAAACGTTTATAGTGTGAAGATGACGGCAGCAACACAGCAGTAAAGAGATATTTGTGTTAACCACTAACACTGAGCTCTTATTATGATCCATCAAGTTGTTTCTATATTTTTTCCCATGAACGTCAGACAAAAGGTGAAAAATGGCATTTTAGCCGATATATTTTCCCCCTGTTCTTAACAGTTAAATATTATAGATTTAGGCATAAATATTGGTAAAAATAATAATAATAATAAATAACTATATAGGGCAATCTTATTAACTTCCCCAAAGCAATGAAAAAAAATACAGTTTGTACTTATAGTAATGTTTGAAATTAATTATAATTCATAAATCAACTTGGCTTTGATTTCCCTTTGTGATTACATTTTAATTAGTACACCTAAAACCTACCTTTGACCCATATCTGCTGAAATGTTTGAGGTGGAGGCATTTGCCTGTGTGATGTGTTTGTGTGAGTCTGTCAAGAAAGAAAAAGAAAGAGAGAGAGAAAAAAAAGAGAAAAGGAGAAAGAAAAGAGAGAAAGAGAGAGTACTGAGCTCTTCGAGGAGAGCATGTGGTTTTGAGCGGATGGGCGGGCCATCCTGTGAACTTGAGAGAAGTGCATCTCTCACTGAGAGTGTATGCATGTGATAGAGAAATGACACAAAGGGTCGGAAGTGGGGTGGGGAATTAGGGGAAAACAGATGAGAGTTTTAAAACAGCAATTTGACAAAACTAGCTCTATTGTTGCTATCAGTTCAATGAATTAAGAAGAGAGAGAGAGAGAGACTCTTTCTAAGACATCTATTGTAAGAGATCATCATAAAACATACTTCAAATCAATAAAACGAAAAATCTAAATGCCCATGCATATACACTACCAGTCAATTTTTTTTGAACAGTAAGATTTTTAATGTTTTTTAAATAATTATCTTCTGCTCACCAAGCATGCATTTATTTGATCCAAAATACAGCAAAAACAGTAATATTGTGAAATATTTTTACTATTTAAAATAACTGCTTGCATACATTTGAATGCTTGCAATGCATTTGAATACATTTTAAAATTGAATTTATTCTTGTGATCAAATCTAACTTTTGAGCATCATTACTCCAGTCTTCAGTGTCACATGATACTTCAGAAATCATTTTAATATGCTGATTTGCTGTTCAAGGAATATTATTATTATTATTATTATTAATTATTATCAATATTTAAAACAGTTGATTATTTTTTTCAGGATTCTTTGATGAATAGAATGATCCAAAGATCAGCATTTATCTGAAAAAAAAAAGCTTTTGTAACAATGTTTTTTTTGTGTGTGTGTGTGTGAGAGAGAGAAATGACAGAAATTAAAATGTTACAAAAGATTTCTATTTCAGATAAATGCTGTTCTTCTTAACTTTCTGTTTATACTGATACTGTTCTATGATCAATTCACTATGATCTTATTTATCACTTGTGCTATGCTCAAAATTTTACTTGTTATATTATTACCAAATCTTGGATTCAGTCTTCTTATCAACTTATTTTTCATTTAGCACATTTTGTATTTCTTCTTGGTGCTTATTTATCGTAAGCCTCATTGATCTACTGTACGATTATGCACCTCAGTTTTTAAAGTGAAAATCATAATCTGTGGATAATTTGAACAATATTCACCAAATCAGACAAAAAGACACCAAATCAGTGCATGTTCCAGTTTATTTCATACTATTTACAGAATATTTTTGACACAATATGCATTCGTTTTCAATGTCTTTTTTTTCTTTCTTAAAGTATACCTTGTTGTTATGACAAAATATCTCTACCCCATTAGCGTCCTCTTGGCTCTTCAATAGATTTGGCGAGTTCTCACATTGTCCCAGTGGAGGTTAGTTGTGTATGGTCAAGGAGCCATATTCACAAAGCTTTATCCCCTGAGTTATTTAAGAATATCACAAAGAAATCACACACCAAACTACAGGGCAAAAGAGAGACCATATACTTTGAGCATCCAGAAAAGCATTCAGCTAATTTGCCTTTGCATGAGAAAAAAACACTGTCTTTAGGAGCAAGGTAACAGCAATAGCTCTTTAAATAACTCCTGAGCGAATCTTTGTGAATAGTGGCTGAAGTTTTACTTTGCTTCTACTCTGCATGTTCGTGGACAAGGGTGCAAGACAAGATATATATGTATATATATATTTAAATATGGAAGGTTGTGGGTGATTATGCAGAAATGGTTTGTCTTTACAGTTTAGCCGCAACTTTCCACACTATTCATTAAAAATGTTCTTCCACATGTTTCAGTTGCACCATATTTCATGTTAATATTCTTCAGTGGTCATGTGAAAAGAAATGAAAAACAAGCAGGCTGTGTCTTTGGTTGTACTGATGGCATTTCAGTTATCCACATTTGTATTTCATGGTATATTGAATGGTGACATCATAGACGATTCATATATTTACAACATCTGGGATGGTATTTTCCAGAATATTAGCAATTAGCACATAAAATTAAGACGACCAATTGAACGAAACCTCCACCCAGTTATTTGACAGACAGCATACAGCTTCTTATTTTGCACTTCGCTATATTTGGCTTTGTAATTTCGCACATGTGCACCAGCGATGACTTTTTTGTGCTACTTTCCCATTTTAGTTCCTCCGGATTTGGGTTAGTAGCAGATCCAATGCCCTCGTTTTTACAAAGTCTGCAGAATCAGGGAAAGTAGCGAGAAAGAAGACTTTATAACATATAGTATAAGGTACACCTGGAAGAATAGGGAATAGTAAGATAATTAAACACACTCAAATGGGTGCTGTGTCGTTTGGATCACAGCAATACAAAACTTGAATTAGCAGTTCCAGTAGTTTTCTTTTAATCTTCAGCAATCTATTTGCTCTTATCCAAGCTTGAAAAATGCATATCTATATTATATAGGTTAATACATATAATTGGCTTTAAATACAGGTATACATTTACAGTACATTAAAAAAGTTTGAAGTGATAAAACAGATTGCGCTCTGTGATGTGATCAGACGAACAAATATATTTTGTTAAAGCAATTTTTTCTTAAGTAATTACATCAAAAACAATCCACTGTCTAAGTGTACTATGGAAATCACAGTATTACTGTCTTGAGAAACAACAGTAACTGGTGTTTTGTCAGTGGTTGGTTAAACTGAGCGCACAGAGCTGCAATCCTTATGTATATTATGAGAGAAAATTCTTTAAGAATGTTTTTACGAAAAAATCTTCCCTTTTTGTACAGCCAAACACCCCCGGAAGACAAACAAAATAGATGTGATTGTGAATTTACAGATAATTACAAAGAATTCAGTTTTGTTAAAGGGAAATCCTGCCAAACTAAGATATATTTAAGGGTATTCAAGACCCTGGAGTATTCAAAAATAAATTATTTCTATAAGGTTTTACTTTTTTGCCTCAGTGTTAGTAATATTGATGAAGGTAAACTGGATATTAAGTGCTTACATAAAGTGCTGAAATTCAAATGATGCAACCATTATGTCTAATATTCACTCATAATCATCCTGTATAGCATCCTCATAACCACTCAGTTCTCCAGAAATGGCCACAAAGCACTTTTTGTGACCACATTGAAGTGTAAATAACGCAAATAATCATGGGAACTGTAGTTAAAAGTTGAAATGAGAGCCTTTATATTGCAATATGCTCAGTCAGTTTGGTTTAGTGTGTGTAACTGCAGATAAACAGTGTTTAAAATAGAATGTTACCATTTTTCAAGAAATTTGTGTTGAAAAGAAGCGATATATAGAGATATAAGCCGTTCATGACACATTTGAGTTTTGCAGGTAATCACAGATCTCCGTTTCCCTTATCAAATTGGGAGACTGGCCACAGGTGCATCGCCTACATTCTGTCTGAAGGCACCCAGCTAAAAATACCAGGAGCAAAGAATGAATGCAACTGTGGAACAACAGAAGGTCATGGCGTGGCTGTGGGTGTCAGATCTTGCTGTTCTCCAGGTGCGAGTCAATGTGCTTGATCAAGGCATCATCAGGGTAACCAACAGGGAAGATTAGCTGGCACAGCGGGCAGCTCCTGACGTCACCCTCCTCCTCTGTCTCCATCCACAGCTGTAAAGGACACAGTGATATGTTTGAAAGCCATAATGTTTAAAATCCACCTTTACATTAAAATCTAACAGATACGATAAATGTGACATTTTTTTTATTTTATTTTAAGCTATCTTTTCCAGCTTGTTTGGCACAGACAGCTGTAAGTAAGCCATATGAATATGAATTTCTCTGTAAACACTGTGTCTCCATGGTGCTTTCAAAATATTTTTGTGCTTGTTAGAGCAGCCAGACACAGCAACCAATGGAGTCAGTTTGGGGACAGGGTTATCTGTTTGTACAGCCAATAGCAGACCACGGCTGTAGATTAGAAATCTCAATTTCAATTCATAAGTTTATTTAAATATAATTGGTTAAACTCTATAGGAAGTTGAATTGGGAATACAGGATGTGGACTTAATAATTAAATATTAAGACATGGCTTTGTCATGACTTAGCAAACCTTTCTTTTTTAGTTAAAAACATTCTCAATTTAATTCTGAACGCTGCACAAGTTTGAGGAATTAAGTCTAAAAAAACATTACTTTTTAATTCTGTTTGGTGACACAAATTGTGCAGAAATCACACGCTTCACTTTTGTTACTGTATATTCTCAACATAGGTTCATTGGAAAAATGTGCCTCTACCTACATTTTTGCAAAATGCCAAAAACATATCAATTTATACAGTTCACCGCATTTCTAGCTTAAATGAACACTAGTGGCGGTAAAACACAAATAACTTTTACTCTTTTTTTTATGATTACAGGGTAAGTTTTTTTGTCTTTATAATCTAGAATTTTGTTCTATGGTTCTATGCACAACAATATTATGACCTTAAAACACTTTTAAAATAATGCATGATTTGTAAATTGATATATTTTTATATATAAGCATCACATGGCTTTTTAATGTAGTAAACTTGCTCAGTAGCTCACCTGGTACAGCATTCAATATGGCGTGCTTGGGGTACGAGTCAAGACTTATGTTCATCTGTTTTGGATAAAACTGAACATGCTCTTAGCGCCACTTACTATACATTTCACTTTGAAAGTGTCACGAAACGAGCCAGAAGCAACGTAACATTTTGCAGAAATGTCATCACAGGCACATTTCCAATAAGCCTAGGTAGGTTATTCTGGCCACTGAATGTGATTTTCTACTCACATTGATGGATGGCCAAGACTGGGCATGCTCTGCGTGCAGGTATCCAGGTGGGTGACAGCTTAGGGTGTTGGGACGGGAAGGAATAGGGAAAGCAGAACAAGAGGCGGGGCCTCTGGAGCTTGACGAGGGGCTCGACACCCCCAGTGTTCGCGGAGGACTGATGGGATGAGGGCAGGACCACTCCTCCTCATCCTCTGAAGACTGTGGAGGCTGTGGGGATGAATGCAGAGGTGCTGGGCTGGGCTGAGGCTCGAAATGCAAGTGGGACACATCCGAGTGGTGGAAAGACAGCTCCCTGGACAGCCGTGGAGAGTCAGCCAAACCCCCATCGCCTCCAACCCCGGACTGAGAGCTTTGTCTTTGAACTAACATGTGCTGGCTTCCTCCATGTTGCTGTTGCTGTTGCTGCTGCTGCTGTTGCTGCTGCTGCTTGTGGTAGCTGTCGACATATGGTCGAGGTTTCGGCAAAGTGGACACAGGGTCCAGAGTGAACCGTGGGGGCCGCTGATAAGCCGATGGATCGGCTACTTCAGAGTAGCTGCGTCTTCCCTGGAAACTGGCCCTCAAGTGGTGGGAAGTGGGCCTGCAGGAATAGGATGCTGGGCCGTCACTGAGCTCAGGCAGAGGCGAGCGACGATGCATGTCTGGAGAGAGACGCTGCAGCACTGGCGAGCGCCGCTGGGGAACAGGAGAATGGCGCTGTTGTATTGGGGAATGGCGCTGTTGTATTGGGGAATGGCGCTGCGGAACTGGAGAATGCCTCTGGTGAGGGACAGGAGAGTGACGCTGAACTAGAAAATAAACACAGGACATTTAAAAAGTGGAAAAAAGACAGCAGAATGAATATTAGACAAGATACATGTTTAAATAAACACAGTGAATAAATGCTTGAGATCAGTGTTAATCTTGTCAACAAAATTACTGATGATATCGCTCTTTAAAGTCAGCCTCATATATTAATCACATACCATAACTCAAACTACTGGTCAGACGACAGACTTCTCTCTGGTGATGTATGTTTTGGCTTTTTCCTCATTTAGTCTGCTTAAACTCTGCCCCTGCAAGCTCACATTCATCTGGCTTTCATTTTTCCCTCATCCACAGCTCAAAATCCAGTCAGCAACCAATAAATACACATTTTTCTTTATAAGCAATCTGTTAGACTTGGATGCATGTTTCATCATTATGAAGCCTTGCTTTCATTTTATTTAAACGGTTTTATTTAAATCATGGCCAGGAAGTAAGAATTAGAATGAACAAATTCATTAAATATATTTACGGAGCTCCGTACATCGTAAATTTAACAAGACATTTTTTCATCAACACTAACAAAGACAAGACGAAAAATGCATCATGATACATCATGAAATACTGTTGACTGAAAATATGCCACCACTAGATATTAACATGCATTGATATATACATACACACAACATATTACAACTGCACAAAATAACACACAGTGAATCAGTGAATATGCTCTATGTAAAACATGGGCATTGGGCAATAACATGTAGTTTCTATTAAATTCATATGGCTAAATTAATTTATAATATGTTTGAATATTTTACTTCATTAATTGTAGCATGGTTCATTTTATTACCGGAAGGATATCTTAAAAGGTGGTGTAAAGAGCACAGTCCCTAATGGACAGATAGACGTCTATAATAACTTCCTCTTTCCCCTCACATTTCCTCTTTGAGATATTTTTGTATTGTTTTCCTGTGCATTCACCCCAGCACCTGTGGTAGGCTACTTCTACACCACTTTCTGACTAGCAACGGGCACACAAGATCCTGTACTGAAGATGCATCTGTCTTTCAATAATAAGTCTAACGTGCATACATTGAACTTCCTGCAATCGTGAGATTGCAATCAGCTATTTAGAGAAATCAGTCTATCTATGAATCAGTAGGGTTTTTTTTCCCCTCCATCTCCGCTTCTGCTTTTTGGTCTGGTTTCCTATATCAAATGGGTTGTGTGGTTGAGAGCAGAGGTGCTAAAAAGATAAGGGGGAGTTGTTTATGTTCTCAAACTCTTAAGAGGCACTCGATGTGAGAGGCGATCAGAACATGTCAGCAAAAACATTCCTTGTGGAATTTAACCAGACAGCAAACAAGCATGCAGTGCTAAAAAAAAGCGCCTGTTTACCCACCTACTGTGCTGAATTTTGATGAGTTTGACAAATTGGCTTTACTACAAAAGAGGTTTATTAAAGTATGAAAATATGATTATTACCTAAACCAGGTCTTCATTACACTACATGGCAAAAAGTACGAGCATCAGTATGGTTAGGCGTTGGCAGGGGACGTTCCAACTCATCACAAAGGACTTTATAGAGTGTCGTGGGTCCAACAGTTAAGGCATTTGAATATAAAGTAATACTATTTAGTGAAATTAAATAGTGATTTCCTTTTTCCAGCCATTTGAAACTGGCTTTATCAAGTTTTTGGAGCTTGTACCGAATTAAGCCAGTTAATTCGGTTGAATCCTGTGACAAAGCCACAACCCTTTCGACTATATAAATAAGTGATTAGAAGATATCTACTTTTAGACATATATAATGTATGTTCATGACTCTGTAAAGTGTTAAAATATATATGTCTCTAACTGAATGTATAATATTGATGACATATTGAGATCCTTGTCCTCCTACCTGGGCTTGCCGGCTCCTGTGATGCTTTTCGCAAAATCTCTGTCTGTTTCGAGGTCAGAGCATGTAGCTTGCCCAGCTCCTCTGTTAGTTCAGTATAGGCCAAAGCCAGATTTACTCTGCAGAGAGAGCAAGAGAAAAGGAGAGAATGAGAAGGGAGTGAGAAAGAGAGAGAGACAGAGGGAATTAACTAAACCGATTTAGTCTCATAACCACCTGTAGTCAAGTTTAACTAATATCATTGCATCGTGAGTACTTCAATTAAGTATCTGTCATCACCGTTTCATTCTTTCTATGTAAAATTTCTATTTAAAAATCTATGTTGGCACACAGATTTACGAAACTAGGTGCCAGGTGTAATTAACATGCTATTACCACCTGCTAATCAGCTAAGATGGAACTGCACTTCATCTATACGGCAGTAACACTGACAATGACAGTAAAATATAAGCACTATTTCGTAAGTACTTAACTGTGTGACATTTAAAAGCAATAATAAGAAGCACATACTGTAACAATGGTTGACAATTATGTTTATGACACAGTTGGTAACACTATTTAACTGTGATATGTGTCGCTCCACCAGTGAGAACATAACGCATGACTGGCACAGAGAAGAAAACAGAGTAGTTTCAAATCATCTGACTCTGCAGTCACTCACCATGGAAACCAAATTTCTAAAAAGCCTCAGTCATCACAAAAACTGGCAAGTGATTTCCTATATAGCTCCGCAAGTCTTTCACAGCACTCTCTTTCTTCACACATAATATTGTAACTTCAACTCATAATCAATTTTAACGTCCATGTATTTATTTATGTGTATGGTAGCTAGTCATGTATTAAGCAATCAGTCTTTCATTATCAATAATAAAATAAAGCAGTGTGATTTATATTGAAATAATGACTAAATGACTGTGCATCATCTCTCAGTTAACTCACAACCTTCTTTGCATTGATACTCATTAATTTTTTTAACAACAACAAAAAAGAGCTCAGATTGTGTCTTGTTTTTATCTAGCTTACTCAAAATATACATAATTCAAATGCACAACAATCAAATAAGTCTGACACATATATGATAACCATCAAAAAGTAAGTTTTATGGTAAAACATTCCAGCTAACTTAGAAGCAAAGAAACAGAAACTATGTCATCAGATGGCCTTTATCTGATTATACATAGACCAAATTCACAAAAACCTTCAGTACTTTATTATAAAAAGACTCATAGTTTTTGAGATGGTGTTAGATAAATCAGGAGAGACATTTCAGTTTTACACTTCAGTGGGCACGTGTGACCGATCGCTTTTTTAACATGCGTAGATTCGCGAGAATTTGACAACCACAGATAGGAATATATAGTGTAAATAGTATAAACATCACGCTGTTAAATTAAGTCAACACCATGGTGTCATATGGGTGTCATTTTTAAAATATGTAAATGTAAAACAGCTCCCTGCAGAAAAAAAACTAATAAATTCAAAAGCTTTAAAGGTCAACTACCATTTTGACTATGTAATGTCACTAATATGTATACTGTACATTTTGATTAATTGCAAATGGCAATAATGACTAAATATAAAAATAAAAGCATGAAGAGGGTCATGAACACAAGAAACTAATGGCCAAAACTAATGAAGAAGTTCACTGCATTTTAATAAGATGAGTTAAATGAGTCATCCGCCACCAAAGCGGTCTAGTGCAAGGTCACATCTCGTCAATTTTCTCTCTCTGTTAGTGGAGGACTTTGCTCTCTGCCTCTTTCTCAGTCCCACACACATGCACACACACACACACACACATACACGCAAATTACCACATGGCCCAAAGAAATCTGCGTTAGCTGAGTAAGAGAGAACCAGCAGCACAGTTGCATAATCTTGTCTTCTATCTGTTTATATTGAGACTTAATACCAAAGAACAAACTAACATCAATATAGACGAAAGGCTGGTTCTTTACCCTTAACTTATATTTGTAGACCACAGATCTAAAGAAACCACAGGCCAGGCCGTGTTAACCAACTCGCTCCACCAGTGATCTGCTAAGTTGTCTTCTGTTGCTGGCCAGTGAGCCATAGCATTGGATATTCTTACCATTGTGCTCATTGTATCCTTCATTTGGCCCTCTGGGCTCCTAAGCATCCACAGTCAGGCTCAAGCAGCCATAGTATTCAGTGGTAATGAGTTGTCTTTCTCCTCCATCATTATCGACGCCTGAGCAACAACTCATCTGTCCAAGTGTCATCCTCATTTGATAGACACTATCTATCAAAGAGGTATTTACAGCAGATTTAGAAGATGTGTGACACTTTTTTTTCTCACCTCCTCACATGCCTGCACACACACACACACACACACACACACACACACACACTTGCACGCACAGTATGAATCTTAGGAAATGGCCTATGAATGCATCACCTTTTAGACTGTTCACTGAAACGTTCTTTGAATGTGTGAACATCTTCCTATTAACATAAATGGAATGAAACAAGAATAGTTTCGACTACATGTCTTCTCTGTGTGTGCGTGTGTGTGTGTGTGTGTGTGTGTGTGTGTTTCTCTATCGCTCTATCTATCTATCTATCTATCTATAGACACAAACTCATACATGTGTGTGTGTGTGTGTACATTGAAAGGTAAAATCACAGCTCCTGAGGAAAAAATGCTTTTGTTGAGCATCTGCAGAACCATTGAGCACAAAAATAAGAAAATGTAAAAAAAACAAAAAAACAAAAAAAGTGGGAGGATGTGGATATGTGTGTGTGTGTGTGTGTGTGTGTGTGT
>SCHK01023400.1:419-11101 GCA_004124795.1 Poropuntius huangchuchieni
TCACAATTTCAAGATTATATCTGGCCTTTTTTCTCAAATTTGCAAGTTTACATTTTGACATTTTTACTTTTTCTCTGAATTCTGAGTTTATGTCTGTTTTAAGGGGAATCTAATTTTGTAGATGAAAGGATCTGTCTGTAGTTTGTTTTTAAAATGCACCTCTAACCCTTTATTTTATTTTAGTTTTAGTTTATTTTTAATTATTTATTTTTATTTTTTATTTCACTGTCTTGCGTCATTTTAAATGCATGGCTCTTTGTGGTACTTTTTTATATTTTTGTCCTTGAACTTCCCCTTTAAACTGCAATCAATTTAATATACTGTTCAAACTGGTCTGATTATTCAGATAATCAGATGTCAGAGTTCTGAGTAAATAAAGGGTATCAAATGTTTTGGATAAAGGTCAGATGTGTAAAAAAAAAACAAAAAAGAAATTCCCTCATAATTAATGAAACATTCTCTGAGCTTCGTAATACACACACAATACATTGAACACTGCATATATGTGTGTAGAAGCTACCTGACCACAGGAATGTGCAAGCAGACAGCTGTGTGGGTGTCTGAGGTTTAATCTTCACGTCATGAGATATACTGCATCTTTCTGAGGAAAGATAAACTAAACCTTCACTCTATAATAATTTAGAATCTTCCTCATACCAATTCATACTTTAAAAACGTCCTGTAAAACTGAAAAATGTGTGCGGCTGATTTAAACACAGAAAACGTGAGAAAATATTGTATGTGTAAAGTTAATTAAGCAATGGCTGCACTTAGCGTTTGTGCATGTATCTATAGCTGCAATTACTTGCAACTTGAGATGCATGAAAGACGCCAGGATGAAACTGAAGCATTCACATTTAAATGGATGTAAGTTGAGAGCTGTGAACAAAGTTTAGCGTTGTCCAATGTCCAGCGCTCACTCTACAGAGAATGTGGCTGTTGTCGAGTACACATGACAGATCCTTATTCTGGAAGAACAGTCTTTAAACATGTTGGAATATGAGCCACATTCACACAGCAGCATATGAGCATCCATAACCTGTCATTTTGGGCAGGACTGCCTGCCACGGGAGGTGAGTAATAGCTGTGCCATGACTAGAGTGGGTGGGTGGAACGAGGAACTGTGTTCTTAGGATTATTCTGTGGTTTTTTCCATTATAATATTGACCTTTTATGACTTACCAAGGTGAGTGTTTCATCATGTGTACAGTCACCGGTGTATGCAAGTTACATCTTGAAATCCAGCTCAGCCATAAAGATAATTGCAGTGCTGTGTAATGACTTTTGACCAGGTCAAGTGGAATCACATTTTCTAATATATAAAGTAACCTTTGAAGACGGAGATATCAAACATAGACTGCAATTAGGTCAATGCGAAGTTTTATGGCTTTACACATTTTCAAGAAAAACAAAAACAGTGAGGAATGCAGTGTTAGATAGGCTGTAGGTTCCTAGATTTTTGACCAATGACCGATTGTTTTTATGTGATTTTTTTATTAATAATTTTACTGATTAATCATTTTGAACGCTTAGATTGAAAAGAGCAATTTTCTCACCACTCAGAAAAAACACTATGGCTTGTGGGCAACTTTTACACAACACAAAATCAATATCTAGCCAATGAAATATATGGTTTTAATTGCTTTTACATCTTATAGAGCACAATATAGAAAATGCAGACTATCTAATCATTCATTTTCTATAGGCTATTATTTGTATATTATTTTTAAAAGTCTCTGAATTATTTTTCCAGGTTTTCCATGACTGTGGGAATCATGTAAATCCAGCTATCAAATGCATGTTTATGCATGAATATTCTTTTCTGAAGAAAATCTTGAAAGTGGTAATCTGGTTATGTAAGTTAGTATGCTGTTTTATAGCACAAAGTTTTGCTAAATTTGTGCAGCCCTCATTGGCCATATGCTGTTGTTTTTGGGCATACTGGTTGTGCACCATCTCCTCTTTCCTTACTCCGTAACTGATTAGACAGCCATCTACTGTTGCCTCATGCGGATGAAAAATTTAACAGGTTTTTGCAACATGAGCCTGGAAGCCCTGCATCTGCCCTGAGGTTAACCAGGTTCAGACTCAAGAAGGAATTTAACAGTCCGAGAGCCTCCAGTAGTAAAACAGAGATGAGGAGATATAACAATCTTTAAACCATTTAATATCTGATGCCAACCTGCACATCAAGAATTCAAATTCTACCTCATATTTTTCACAGTCCCCCTATATTTTCCTTAATAGTTGGATTGCAAATTAAGTTTAAATTAATATTATTTAAATAAGAAGTACAGTTTAAATATTGTGCCCAATTTGATAATGCTTTTAAATGTTTAAAACTTATTTCAGGCGTCTGTGTATGAATGTTTGAGTCCGACAGCGGCATCTGCTGGTGAAAATCACAACTGACGCTGACAGAAATATAGGCAAAAAAGTTCTTCTACATTTTCTAAAATAATATTTAATAATTATATATATATAAAAAAAAACATAACAGACAAATTTCATTGCAAATTATATTTGGCAGCAAAACTGGCTCATGGAATGTAATAACGGAACTAAAAGGTCTCTTTTATACTTTAGGCTACTGTAGTTTGACTAAAGAAACAAAAATCACTCAACGGTTTTTTTTTTCATTCCTTTCCAAGGAAAAGCTAACCGCATGACTAGACTCACACAATAAACCTGTGAAGTTTTAATAATCCCTTATGTTTATGTTCTGCGTTATTATTTGCGCGCTTGGAGCGAGATGACGTCACCGACTCACCGAGCCCCCGAATCATCAGACTGCTATGTAGAAAAAAAAAAGAAAAGAAAAAGAAAAAAGAAAAGAAAAAAAGTCTGCTTTGTTAACACGCATGCGCTCACTACTGCGTAATGGAGCAGGTGTGATAAACAGGAGTGTATTTCTTTCCACTGAAGTGTATTATGATATTTTTTGTTATTATAATTACTCCCATGCAGTACAGAGTCCACCCTGTCCCGCGAGACCTCTCAGTTAAATCAACTAACACACGTTATGAGAAATCAGACAAACAATGAACTCTGCAGCTGCTATCTACTTATAAGCTGGATAAAGTGCAAAAGTAGTAGGGTAAACGAGTAAGTAGTTTTCAAACATTAAAATGTATTAAAATTGCATTCTTTTCAAAGAATTATAAAAAAATAAAATAAAAAAAATATTTTTTTTTAAAAAAAATCGGCAGCATTTTTATGTCAAAAATAGCCTATCTAAAATAAGTTAGCATTAATTCATTAAAATAGACACCTATTCCAAAGTGAAAGTGAAAAAGTTTTATAGTGCATATTCAAATTGAGTTTTTCTCAGTCTGTGTCTCCCTCCCTCACAGCCTCCTCCTCCTCTCTCTGTCTCTGACTCAGTCCGCCGCTCGCGCTCTCAGTGTTTCTGGAGTTCATTCACTGCTAGCTGTTCATCAGCGATGTAACAGACCATTAAAAGTCTTAAAACTACAGACTGAGCCTTCGGATCACCCCTGACTACTTTTGCCGCTGTGATGTCGGGACGTTTTGTATCGGATTGCGCGAGGATGTCGGGACAGGAGCACCTTTCATTCACACGTATCACAGGTTTGCTCAATCTATTTTTCTCATTGCAGATGCTGCGCATAGAAAACCACCTAAAATTAACTGTATTATGTAGTATATTAATAATGTAAGATATTGTAGCTAGATACGACGACATAGCAATATTACTAGGTAATTTATATAAAATAATTGTAATTGAACGAACCTAACAAAATAATTGCATTAGCCTAAAAGTTATTATTGAAGTAATTTTATTAAGCTATTACTTAGGCTATTAGCCTATTTTATTATTTTTATTTAGTTATGTAGCCTATTTGTAGGCTACTCTCCACGTCACATGCTAAAGAAAAACAAAACAAAACAAAGTAAGCTAAATAATTTAAGTTTGCTTATAAAACGAACGCAGTTAATACCATTTTTTCCGCAGTGTGAGTTTCATTTCGCGGCTTATTGTCGTCTTCTCAGTGGGCGTTGAGTCGAGGGGGGGTAAACCAATAATAACTGGCATTCTTATACTGCTTGATCAGCTTAGATTAAATTGCTAAACGGATTAAAAGAGAGTGAGGGGGATTGTTCATACATGATCCTCAAACACACTAGCTGTGCTTTTCTGCAGTTATCATGTCTCATTCGCTTCTCTAAAAGTCAGTTTTTTTTTTTATTTCAGAGCATGAGAAAACTGCGTTAAACAGCAGCCTAGTTATTTACTTCAAATCCTAGGCCTAAATAAATGATAAATCATCCTATGACTAAATAAACGAGAATCATCATTTAGCTATTTCAAATACAAAACAGCTAAATACAGTGTTTAATCCTTCATGAGAGATAAGTGTACTTCAAAGGGGAATAAATCTGACACACCCCTAGAAGAGTGTTTTCTCTAAGACAGCAAAACAGGAGCCATGTGTAGCTTGTGTTGAAGAGCGAAGTATGCTAGTTATCCTGTCTTAACTGACCACCAGTCGTGAGCTAGTCATATAGGCCTGCTCTGATCTCCCCATTCTGCACTGAAGAGTGAAAAATGGTCGGAAATGCCTCTCTGTGGCGGTCGTGCCTGCAGGAAACTGTAAACTACAGATCTATATTGGGACCGATGACAATACAAGTTTAGGAAGGAACTACAGGAATTTCCAAACCACCCTGACAAGAGATGTCACATGAATCTGATAGCATAATGCATGCATGTTCAAACTCATCTGATGTTAAAAAAAAAAAAAAGTGGATTTAATGTGAACGCTGTTTGGCTGGTGCATTTGCAGAAGGAATTAAAGTGTTATAACGTCAGCTGACTTTATAATGCATAGCCTTTCCAAAGTCACTGACACATAAATTAAAGTTTTAGCTCAGAAGATTTAATTGAAATGCCTGAACTAATGCTTTAATGATCCTAATCACCTAAAGACGCAATCTAAAGTGCCAGGAAACTGCGTTGTAAAAATTCTTTGACAGACAGCTTGAAAACATGCTTCATATGGTAACATCTAAGTTAAAATATGCATTGTATGGCTACATCAGTTTGAAAAAAAATAATTACAACAATAACAATCATTTCATTTTAAGCGTTACATCAGGTAAAACGGCACAGTTTTTCAACTTAATGCCCAAAGTAAGTCTATGTATGAAATGTATCAAAAAACAACAACAACAACAACTCGCTGCAAATTAATTTTTCTTTTATTAATTTTTTTTTAAATCTCTTATACCTCAACATACAAATTAGTCAATGCATTTATGCATCAGATTTCTTAATTTGTGTTGCAGAAATCAAGAATCTAGAGATGTTTATATTAAAGCTCATGCTGATTTTCAACCATGCTATAAGACAATAAGTGCCAAATCAATTAATCCTGTTTAAGACTTATCACAATTACAGGTCCTTTCTGGAGCTATAAATTAATTAGGATTTTAAGTCTGTAAATTATAATTTAATATGCATGCTAATTTTTGTATTACAGTCCCTGTAATGAAGAAAACACTGAATTAACTACTAGAATTTCCAAATATATATTTTCTAAAGTCTAATATATTTTCCGTCCAAGTCCATGTCGATAATACTTGGTTTTATTTTTATTAAATATTTAAAGATTATATATCTAATTGTGGAAGTGTGAACAATAGCTTGATAATAAATTGGCTCCAAAGTTTAGGCTGTTCTTCAGTCTCACAGACAGATGTGATAAACTTGGTGTGATATTACATCTATGACAAGACAAGTAGATGCAAATTAAGTTCATGATACATTGACATCATAGATTGGGGATGTTTATATTTTTCCATATAAATCAGTGAACGCTGCCTCTGTATTAAACAGCAGCTAGGTTGAGGCTCGGTCTGTGACTCATCTTGACTCATTAATTCAAGTCTGCAAAGACACAACCAGCATTTTTAAGAATTCTTTCCTCTTGGACTCAAGACTCAGTCTCACGTATCTCCTGAGACTAGCCTAGACCTGCATCACATGTTAAATTACACATGTAGTTGCTTGACAGATGCCTCCTTACTAAAATATACACAGCTGTAAACTAACGTTACAGCTCTTGTATATGTCAAAATTGCGTATTATATATGCTATATATATGTCACATAGGTTTGCATCAGTATATGAAAGTGATGAATGTTCGATGAATCTTGGATGACTAATTTTTAAAAAAAAAAAAATTTTAAGTTCTACTTTTACTACATACTTGACGTGTGAATTTCCTGAGTCCCGCTTTGTTACAGCACAGCGTTTGAGACGTTTGTTTGTTAGTAACTGTGTGTCTGTGAGGTGCTTGTGTTTGTGTCTGTGCCTCAGGCGCTTGGATCTGTGCAACCCCCTGAACAGACAGTCTCAGTCACATATCGCTCCAGACGCTGTCACTCTCTGACAGACTCACAGAGCTCATGTAGTCACTGCTGCATTCACTCTGAAGCTTAGTCACACTTTCATGTGAGGCTTCAGGTCAGACATACTGACACATATATACAGTCTCTCAGATTCATAATAACTGCACTTTCTGACTAGGCATCTATGACGTTACTAATAAAAATGTGAGATAGTGAAAGTACACTAGTGATCCACACTTTAATAAATGATTTTTAAAGTCAATATCAGCATTTTAAATTAAAAGTTAGTTACATATATATACATAGTATAAGTAAAAAGTGTATATTTTAGGTTCTGTAAACTCACCATTTCTGTATTTTCACCATAGGTCATTTAAAATGGTCCTGTAGTGTGACAAATATGTTTCCACATTTTAATTACAAATATTCTATATATATTGTATGATGCAAAAGTTTGGGGTTGGAAAAATGTTTTGAAAGAAGTCTCTTTTGCTTACTAAGGCATGTTTCTGGCTAAAAATACAGTAAAAACTGTAATATTGTGTAACATTTTTACAATGTAAAAGAACTGTTTTCTATTTAATTTTAAAATGTAATTTATTCCTGTGATGCAAAGCTGAATTTTCAGCATAATTACTCCAGTCTTCAGTGTCATATGATCATTCAGTAATCATTCTGATGACTTGCTACTGAAGAAAAATAAATAACATTATTATTATCACTGTTGAAAACAATAGTGTTGTTTAATGTTTTTGTGAGAATCTTTTTTATGAATACAAAAAAAAAAGCATTTATTTGAAATATAAATATTTTTGACACATTTTAAATGTCTAATTGTTACTTTTAATCAATTTAATGGCCACCTACTGAATAGAAGTATTAATGCCTTTCTGTAAAATTAACTAAATGAAATGAAAAAAAAAAAAAAAAAATGTTGCTGACCTCCAAACTTTTTGTGCTGCTTATTGTTATTAAGAAACTGATACAATTTTAAAGATTCTTTAATAAATAAAAACTTCAAAAGAAGAGCATTTATCTTAAATAGAAATATTTTGTAACATTTAAATGTCTTACTGTTATTTTTATTCAATTTAGTGTGCTTTACTGAATAGCATTAATAAATAAATAAATACATGAAGTTAGTTACCGGCCCCAAACGTTTGTCTCATAGAGGATAAATATGAAAGAAGAATACTTATAAATAAATCAGCAAGGATGTGTCAACTTCCCAAAAGAATTTCATGTTAATTACCCACATGCTCTGCTCATAAACACATACTTTCAGCAAAACACACCTACATTTAAAACATTTCAAAAGCAGGCTTGAACAATATCACCATAAATACAATAACAGTGATCACAGCATTGAAAATCAATGTACTGCTCATGTTTACGTGCGTCAAACAGACTGGCACATGGGACGCGTTGCTGTAGACATTCAAACACATCAGACTTGTGAAGATCACAGCACAGGTAATGCGGTTTGCCCTTTCAGGCTCATACATGCGGCTATTTTGCTGATGTGACGCACAGCGCTGCATTGTGAGTGGTAATCTGTGCATCCATGTGGGATTTAGTGTCTTGCTTGCAGCTTGCAGCTCTTTAAACTTTGTGTTGTGGAGGCAAGCCTGAGCTTTTCCCTCCTTTTTTCATTATGGACTGGGGATCAACATGATTACAGTTTTTAAACATCAGAGGTATAATTATGTAATGAAGAGGAGAATGAGCCTGTACTTTTTATGTTCTAGTGTTAACCATCACGTGGGAAGGACGTCTTTTGCTTTGCCTGGTTTACTGATCTCTTATGTTCTGTTTGAGTCTGAGAAAAGACCATATGATATATCAAAAAATTTGCTCAGAACTGAATGCCAAGTCAAAATTTTAAATGTCTAAAATGTTACTTTTGGGGAACTCAGAGATGCCTGGTATGAAAATATGATTAAACATAAGAAATATCATCAATATTTTCTCATTTGTTTACACATGGTGGTGTTTACAAACAGTTTTTTTTGTTTTTTTTTTGATTTTTCAAATAATCCCAAACTTTGACAGACAAATAATGTCTGTCAAATTAACTTTTTATTTGGTTGTAGAACTGAATTGAAGAATTGTGTGATTATTGTGTGATTGTTCCTGTGATTATTATCATTACTATTTACACATAAATAAACTGGCTCTCTGGAATTTCAATTAAGTCAGTCTTATTATTACATGAGGGTTGTATCTGCACTGTGCCTTACATCTTCATCTGAAGACGTCACTCTAACACATAATAATAAAAAAAAATATATAGTAACAGTCATAAATTACCACAGATTATTTCATATTTTTTACAGTCTCATAAAGAAGGATTGCCAACTGAGAGTAACTCTATTTTATTCTGACTGTATTACAGACTGAAGACAGCGCCATCATGTGTTCAGTCTTCTACAGTGTACTTAAAATTGATCTTATAATGCGTGGTATATTATAAATATATTTTCTGAAAGTATTTTTAAATATATTGTAGTATGTTTTTATAACATATTTAAAAACAGTAATTTTAGACAAATGCAGAAAAAACTAATTTTTACACAGTGACTACACAGAATGGCACATTTGACCAATCAGAATCAAGTATTCTACATCAATGTGTAACCAACCATTGTATTTGATACTTATGACTAGACGACATTGAGTGTTTAATGTATTTTTCAAATATAACTTTTTTTTTCTGTATTTGTAGTGACAAAATGTTAAATGCTTCTGCTATTTATGGACAGGATCAGTGATTTGTTTGTTGTTTTCTGTCCTTTAGGATGTGTGTATGAGTTGAGATAGAGCTCAGGCCAGTGATGGAGGCAGGACTGAACTGCAGCTCTCACTGTGAGTCTGGCGTCTGCTTCATTTACCCCGGAGTGAACATCCAGCAGGGCTGGGACGTCCTGCAGAGACTGTGTGCGCTCTCAGCGGTACATCCACACACTCACCCCTGTCCACCACCGTATACACTCAGAGACAGTCACAACTACATTCACAAGTTTGAGCAAGGCCACTAGTTAAAACGCTTCTTATTTAACAAAGAATCTTGAAAAAAATGTATCATCATTTCTTAAAAAAAAATTAGGCAGCACAACTGTTTTTAACATAATAATAATAATAAATGTTTCTTGAGCAGCATATCAGGATGATTTCTGAATCATGTGACACTGAAGACTGGAGTAATGATGCTGAAAATTCAGCTTTGATCACAGAAATAAATATATATTTACATTGTGTTTTAAAAAGGTGTTTTTAAATTGAAATAATATTACTGTCATTACTGTATTTTTGATCAAATAAATGCATCTTTGGTGAGCATAAGAAACTTGAAAGAGCATTAAAAAACATACAGTAGTGTATACGTTGATTATATTGTTCTGTTTGTCTGTGTTAGAGGGGTGTGGATGCACAGAGTCGATCGCTGTCTCCCGCTCTTCGTGCTGTAGTCTGGATGCTGCTCTCTTCTGGGATTCTGCTGGCGCTCTTCTTCCTCATTTTCACACTGCGCTTCAAAAACAACAGGTACATGATCTCTGCATCTCAAACATGACTTAGGACTTGCTTTACAGGTGGTCTTTTTGTTCATCAAGTATAGCCGCCAACATGAATTGTGATTGTGTACCTCTGACACAGGATAGTGAAGATGTCCAGTCCCAATCTGAATGTGTTGACTCTGTGTGGCAGTGTACTCACATACAGCAGCGGCTTCTTATTCGCTGTGGAGGAGAGAGCCCCGCTGTCAGGAGCAGGATCAAGAGCTGTCTTACAGGTAAACACACACACACACAGTTATTTATGTAGTCTGATGGAGCTGATGTTCAAAAACTAAGACTCTCTTCTCTATGTACCTGCCTATATGTATGTTTAACTAAAGAAGTCCTATATATATCACACAGCTGGCTTATTGCTGTCAATTGCTAAATGGCTGTTTACATTTTACAACACCATAAACCTCCTTTACGTTCCAAACATGTTTAACAGAATCCTTGTTTACTTAAAGCTGTAAGGCTTCTCAAACCATACATCTGTGATTGATTACATACCTGTTGTTTATGCTAGAAATATTTCTGGATTTAATCATTTGAATGTTGTGTTTGTCTGCATGTGAGTGTGTCGCTGTTTTTAAAAAAGGGTAAAAAAAAAGTTCTCTTTTGTAATTTGTTGTATTTTTTCCCTTTACAAAAAGAAAAGTTGCATACATATATATATATGTATATATATATATACGTATATATATGTATATATATGCGATATCTGCCATGTTATTCTGTCATGTTTTCTCCCTT
>SCHK01023420.1:411-7911 GCA_004124795.1 Poropuntius huangchuchieni
TTATCACTTTACACTTTTTGACTGTAAATTATACATCGACTTGTTCTATTTACTTATAAAAACTGTAAAATTAAAAAATGTCTGGTTAAATGTTTTAGTTTTTTCCTGTATATAGTACAGAAACTTACTGTTAATCTATTACAGTTACATTTTACAGTTAAAATTACACTTATTTTTTAGAGTGTAGAAATAAGTCATAACACTTAAGTTTAGGGACCAGTTTTCACTATTAAGTAGTTGCTTATTAGCGTGCATATTACTAGCATATTGGCTGTTTAAAAGCACGTAATGATGTCTTATTCTGCATGACCATATTTTAGATCCCTAACTATCTTACTGAATATTATTAAACAGCTAATTAGGAGAAGGCAAAAGTTGTAGGTAATAGTTATTTAACAGTGAGAATTGGTCTCCAAACTAAAGTGTGACTAAAACAAGAAAGATTATGAAGCCAAAGCTGTTAAAATGTTAGTGTACAGTATGAACCTTGGAGTTTATAATGAATTTTGAAGTAATTTATTTGGCAGGATGCTAAGGTACATGCAAACACAAACATTACAAGTCTATGTATAATGTATATCAACACTCTTTTACACGTACCATCTACATATGCGATATTTTAGCCAATTAAAATCAGTAACAGAGGCTCTTCAACTTTATCCTTAAATCCAGGTTTATGAAGCTGAAGCTGCCATGTACACTGAGATAAAACTAGAAACCCGAGAAAAAAAAATTATTATTTAACATTACTGAACCAACCTTTATACTGTACAGTACATAAATTTTACTAACAAAACATTTTTTAATGGGTTACATTGGGCAGAAATAGTTCTTTAAAGGTAATAACTCCAGGTTACCACTTTTTACAGTGTAGAATAAATATATCACATATTTCAGAAATGAAAAATCTAATTTGTTGAGCAGGAGATAACCTTAAAAAGAGAATCACTTAAAAAGGAAAATGCTGATCAGAAGACTTTTTCAACAGAGATAACTTTAGATTAAGGAACACCTTAGTTAGGTAGTTGTAGGTAAATTAGTAGTAGGCAGTAGGTAAATTATGGTCATGCATTAATAAGGCATTAATATTTGCTTTATGAGTACTGATAAACTGCCAGTATGCTAGCAATACATGCTAAGTGATTAAAAGTTAGCAGGTCCTATAACAGTCATATTGGTCATATAGGTCACCATTAAATAATACAGAACATTTAAACACTTTTATAAATAATTTTCACAGTGTTGGAGTTTCCTTTTCCTTATCTTCATCATCAATGATCCTGTGCATACTCATCCTGGAAAATAGTTGTCTTTCTGGGAAGAGGATTCAGAGTTTTTCTTGGCTGTTTCATATTTGACAATTGAGGAAGTTCTGCTCATCTTGGAGGCTGTAAGAGATGTGTCATTAAGATGCTGTTTTATGAAGCTGAAGTAAAGTAAGGAGTCAACAATATAAACCATACAAATCAGAGATAACAGGGAACATTTCTGAAATCAGGAGTGTTTTAAAGTTTTAAACTGAATTTATATATATTTTTTTAAGTAAATCTGGTCTCAAGATTATTCCAGCAGGTTACATTCCTTCATTTCTTTTCCAAAGAATGCATATCATTTAACAAAGCTATGGCTTGTTCAAGTCTTAAATTTGAGTTCAAGTTGAGTCAAGGTGAGTTAATTGGACAAGAATCTATATCGAATCACCAAAAAAAAAAAACCCCAAAACAAAACATCATTAATTCTAAATGTGCTTATTGTAGTATTTACACTAAATCTGTAATAACCTAAACCGTTGTTACCTTATATTACTCGTTAGTAGACTGTAAGTACACATAATGTAAAATAAAGTGAAAACTTTCTTCATTGCCTTGATAATATCTTAAAGGTTCACTATGAAATATTTTTGTTGTTTATAAATGATAAATATTATGCAGGTACATAAAATGTGCTCGAAATGATGACAGAATCAAATGATAGAATTAAAACAGTCAGGTAAGATTTTGCAGTAAAATGTAAGTTTTATGTAATTTGTTTTTGCATAGTTACATAACATCCGTATATAAGCAGTTTAAGAGTAGATCAACTTATTTGGGTCATTCACGATGGTTCAAGGAAGAGGATGGTCATGATTGGTTTTATTTGTGGATGTAGTTTCAGTCAATTTGGTTATTTGGCACTGATATTGTTGAAATCAGACTGACTTGTTTTAATTTGCTATTCCTCTTTCCAGTGGGAAATGATTTTAAATGTAAAAAGTAACAAAATCATTTAGAAATTTGTGATAAAAACTGCATAAAAACACATTTATATATTGTCACATTTGCCAAGACTGTCGCTTGATAGAACTATAGTTAAAACACTATATATACAGTATATACATACATATATATATATATTAATATATATATGATTTGAGAAAGCAACAGTTTATTACAGTTATACCCATATATATATATATATATATAAATAGGTATAACTGTAATAAACTGTTGCTTTCTCAAATCGTGTGCACACAATGATTATAGACCAGACTAAGCTTTTATGCGGCACTTTATGAGTAGAGATTCTCTTTCTGCTAGGAAATTAAGATAATTTAATTTGCCCTCTCCAGTGTGATTATTTAGAAGAACTGAAATTGTTAACACTGCTTGAGGTGAAAAATGTGACCTTTCACTACAAGCAGTTTTTCCTCAGAAAATGTATGTCAAAAATCCAGATTAACTTTGATGCAATCATGGATCAAATGTGACAAAGAGTCATTTATTGAACTGTAATTTATAAAATAGGATGCATTTAGCAATATTTTGTGCATATGGACATTTTATATATAATTTATAGGAACATTAAGGTAACTGTTGTATGTTCACATTCAGAGGCCCCAGGTACTTTTTCTTTTGTATAGTATAAACAATTTTTTTCTTACTTTTGTGGGTTGATTAAGAGTATCAGATGTTTTGACATCACAAAACTGGTTCCAAAGCCTACTGAAATTCCCGATCTTCAATCACATTTTGGCCAAATACTAGGGCTGCACTGCATTTATAGTTTGAGGAGAAGTCAATCCCTTAATGAGTTATGACAAGCTCACAATAGTGACTATAAATATGTAATTCAAAGTCACCTATTTAACCCAGTATTTAGGTATGCTATGAATTTTTCTGCTTGTTAAGTAGGCTATTATGTTGTTAGCTTATGTTAGCGATATGCTAACACAGTGGTTCTCAGTTGTGGTACTGCCTCACCACATTTTATATCACACCTGACTATTTAACACATCTGATTTGGCTCCGAGCTGAAATATTTGACTCAGATATGAAAGATATTCAAAATATGCATTGCTGTGAAACGCCAAGACCACAATTAAGGACCACTGGATTACTGGAATTAATTCACTTTTTCCTCCATCAGTGTTTTTAAAAGTTGCCAGCCATCGGCAGCATTTTTGATCATTATGATGAAAACTTCATGCCCCACAGAATATTTTGTTGTATGGATATCTGAACATGCAATGTTGTCAAAAGAAAAACTAGCTCCGTGCATGTTTTTTCAGCACAATTTTTTTTTGAGCAAAAAACTAAGAAAATCGTATTTTTGTAAAAGACTACGTCTGGATGGGATTCAGAACGATGATCAAAACATAGAAGGAGTAAATCGCTTCCATCAACTCCCCCAAAGCTTGCACAGTCATATACCTCTTCCTGGGTTGACATTTTATTCAGTAACATTTTGATTTGATCTATTATTATATTGATTTATATGCTGTTTAAAGTTTGATGATGGTGTAATTTTACGTATAAGTTTGCTTATATCCTGCATGCATACTATAGGTGCATCCCAAATCGTGTACTTATGCACTATTCTATGACATTTTGAAGTATAAACAGTGCGAGTAGTGCGTTCACACTGAAAATTCCAAAAAGAAAAAGTGCACTTTAAATACCCGGATGATGCACTTAAAGGGATAGTTCACCCAGAAATAAAAAAATGATGTTTATCTGCTTACCCCCAGGGCATCCAAGATGTAGGTGACTTTGTTTCTTGAGTAGAACTCAAACCATTTCAGTCTGTCAGTCATTTAATGTATATACATATAAAACATCAAATTTTCATTTTTGGGTGAAAGTGTGGAATTTTGGACACTTCATGCACTCAACTGTCGCAGCTTTAATTATGTAGCGAAGGGAAGGAGATATCAGATTCCGATTATTAATGACAAAATAACCTTATAAATTTCATACACTACATGGTTGTGTACATAGTGTGTAAGTACAGAGTGTATAAGTGCATAGTGTATAGTGCGTCATTTGGGACGCAGCTTATGACTTGTTTCTGCTTCTTCTTTGCCCATGTTCTGAGCTGGAGATTCTGTACTCTTTCAGAAGATGTGTAATAGCGCCCCCTACCGTATAACAGTGAAAACACAGAAAGCCAGAACATTCTGTCAATGGTGGGGAAGTTGAGCCTATCTAGAGTGAACTTCCAAATTGGTCACGTATGAGCTTCCAATAGGATGCTGTTCAGCTGGGAAGTTCATTTTTTGTGTGTGTTTAGGTTTTTTCAACTTGAAGATAAAAAGTCCCTGCACAGATTTATTTGATTATGGGCCATACACTTCCATCATTGAGCAGAAGTTCAATAAAAAAAAATGCATTGCTGTCTCTCTTCCAGAAGTGGACTATTGGAATTTCTGTAAAAAATAAGAACTGTTTGTCTCGTCTTGACTGTTAGAAGAAACTCCAAGAGTCCCTTAAGCACTTCCAAGCTTTTTTTTTTCCAAGGATTACCTTACAGCTCGCCAGTGACATACCTCTAAATGTCTGTCTGTCCAAAACAAACACCAGTAGATCCTCTCGTCCTATTCTTTACGCTGAAGCCTGCCCCCCCCCCTCCCTGCCTTGTCTCCTCTTCCATATTCCAGAATTGCCAATCCCAATCTAATTTATGGAATATTTTCAAGGTAACCATATACGCAGAGCATCGGCGATAACATCTCCAGGCCCCCGTGACAGGCAGGAACTGTGCAGTGCATAGTTAATAACATAAACTCCCGCACAGGCCAGTCGAAGAGAGAGGGCTAGCGAGGAGAAAGAGAGAGGCAGTCAGAGAAACCGGTATACTATGTAATTGGGACCATGTGAGCTTCCCCCAGCGGAGGATTAGCAAAGAAACGGAACTCTGCTAGGCCTCGAGATCGCTTTCAATTAGATGCGCCCAGGGCAAGTGAGACAGAGGCGCTTGGTGAAAGATTCGGCATGAGGAGAGCATGAAGCGTCTCTGGCTGGAGGAACCCTGGCTGGGGTGAGCGTGGGGTCACGTCCAAGTGTTGCTAATAGAAGATAATGTGCTACGTTCGTGCATCAGGCAAGGCTGGGTGTATTTTTGGCTACCCAGACTCATTGGAAATACGTGCCTCTACCCACATTTCTGCAAAAATAAAAAAAGTACCTATGCGTATGAATCGCTGCAGTTTGCAGTTGAAATGAAAACTAGAGGCAGTAGAACATTTCTATCTTTTTTGCATAAAGTATGATTTACCGGAGTTTTGATTAAGAAAGCCTAATCTTCACACAATTCCTGGCACAATATTATGTATGTTATGACTTGATGCTGCAAGATTTGAAAACTGGTACCTGTACTTCTGAACGTTAGCCTCATATATACTGCTTCATGGGTTTTCGAGCACGGTAAGTTTGCTCTGTAGCTCACCCGATACGGAGTTGCACTTGAGAGGCTCAAATTCCTGTTAACATAGCACGGTTGCATCCTCAATACATTTTTAGCAGCAGACATTTGAATTTTGAACCGTCGCAATACATTCTGTAATAAAAACGGCACAATACGTGTCTGTCCTTACATAATAAAAACATAGCCATGCATGGTCACATATTGAACGTGCATTTTAGTGTCCACTCACTGGACATTTCACTGGACAAATGCTGCGAAACTTGCAGTAAGGTTCGTAATATTGGTGTTGCAGAAACGTTGCCACAAGCATGTACTTCCAATGAGCCTGGGCTGATTTTAGGGGATTTTACTTGCAACTGATGAGCATGCAGCATAAATAGGCTGGAGGAGGGATGATGCCGGCCGGAATAGGGCTCTTACTGGGAGAGGTAACTTCAAATGTTAGGGCTTAGCTGTAATAGAAGATGACACTAGCATGATTTCAAACTTTCCATGCCAATCTTATCAGTCAAAGCTGGCTTTCAAAAACTAAAATGGATTCAACATGTGTTGGACTTTCAGAACCAATCATCCAATGTCTGGAGCAATACTCCTGCCAAGATGCCTGGAGTCATTACTTGAAACCCAATGAAAAGCAAGGTGGCTTACATGTTTATGTAACATTTGCGAGTAGTCTGTAAGAAATGCGTTTCGTCACACATGATGAATAAAGGGGCTTGTCAGAGACTACATGCTAATGTTATTGCTATGACTTAATCACAGCTGTGTCATTGACATTGAGTAGATATGCTTTCAGTCAATCGGTATTGAATGGATGTACAGGAGGTTTCTGCTTATAACTGGCTCTGCTTGGGCACAGATGGCTGAAACTAGCTCTGTTCTGCTAATGGCTCAATTATTACACGCACAGCCTGGCATTGGCCCAACAGGTGGGCTTAGCGAGTCCCCATTGGCGAGCCAGTTATGACTTCTGCAAATGGAAAAACTAAGAGCCCATTATGATGTTTCACTGGTAATTAAAAAAGTTAGGAGGCGCATTAAAAAGGTTCATTGTATGAACACTCCACTTTAATGGTCTTACTTTTTAAAGACACTTTGAAGGACCAAAGAACATGAAAAAAGATTTCTCTTCACAAAAGATTGCATTACATGGCAGTTTACAAACACAACAATATCAATACAGATACTATTAAGTGTACACTTTTAAGGCAAGAAGCATACTCTATGCAAATAGGCAAACACAGACAATAATACTCGCTAGCGCACTGCAAATGCTTTCTCCAATTTTACACTCTTAAAGGAGATGTTTGCTGATTTTCAGCCAGCTTTGTATTGTTACAATGTTATATATATTAAGTATAGTATATATACTTTAGTATCTTTCTGTATTATTCATGTGCGATTTATGAATACAGGCCAGATATTCTATATTCATAATAGCATGGCTATTATGAATTTACTATATAACCTAACCTTAAAAATAAACATTGAATCTGAATTTGAATGTAATCGATTTAGATACTTAACTGTATTTTATTTTCAATTCAATGACAATGTATTTTAGCTTAAATTTATATTTAATGCAATTAGTTCAATTTTAGAGTGCTTTCTGGTACACTTAAGTAGGAGTTACATACATCTACATACATATGTAATTTCATAATTAATGTAAACATATAATTTTATAATTTTTATTTAAAGATATGCATTAATGTATTTTCCAATTAAACATATGCCGTGCATATATTTTGTAACACATTCATGGTGATTAAGTTTTGTTTGAATTGGTGTGGAGGATTGTAGACTCAGAAGTAAACA
>SCHK01023436.1:2600-16370 GCA_004124795.1 Poropuntius huangchuchieni
GTTTGACATTAGGGAGAAAAATACAAACTGCACTGCTTGTAATGCTGATAATTAAGGTGAGCTGTGATGAAATTTAAGCCTCTTAGTGGAACATGAACCATCTGGGACAACAATATTGCTGTGAATGTACAGCCCATAAGCATCCGCAGTCATACTGTACCCTTGGAATGCACAGAAAATGACAGACAGAAAACAGGAAGCCAGAGAGAGAGAGAGAGAGAGAGAGAGAGAGAGAGCAACCTGTGCCCTTCAGTCTCAGTTAAGGCACAGCTAACCAAGTCTGACAGCTGCCGGCTCCTTGACAATTGGGGTCAGTTAGAGGAAAAGTAGCTCAAGTTTTCATGGCTTTGCAGGAGATGTTCAGGAGCAACTGCCCACCGCAGCATCAAAGGGGATTAGAGGCCACAGCCATCTGCTGCCAGGACAGGCCATGGGCCTTTCATGTCCTTCTTGGAGAGAAAGGCAATCCTTCCGTCGCACAGTTTTAAGTCCCACCGTAGGGGAGGAAAGGTCTAGCTGGGAGGGACATAGCCAATTAGGCCCGAATCAGTGAGAGAGTAAAAAAGCCAAATGTACACTATTAATAGCAGAAGGATTGTGTTGGCATCTACTTATATCGATACACTCAAAAGGACAAACAAATGTGCACACATATAAACAACACCATCACAACGATATTACAGGAACTTTTACATCCTCACCATTTGCTTTTCGTTAGTAAGGCAACTTTCCACATTAAAAATACCTTAAACTGTCTAGCTTTATGAGAAGAAGAAGAGTCAAAAATAATATAGTCTTGCATTGAAAAGGAGGAGATTATTGGGATGTAGCAACCAGCCAGAACACTCTAGCATGGTGGGTCTTACATGCTTTCTGTGCCCTGAATCTCATTTTTCCTCTCTTAGACGTTTATTGACAAGCTGTGCCAACATTTTTCTTTCAGCAGCTAATTTGTTTTGGGTCCCGTTCCTGGCCTCCCCCATGACTGTTACCTCAATAGTCTGCTACCTTTCAGCTCAGCAGCTCAGCACTTGACCCGCCGTTGTCGCTTATTTCCAGCGCTCTAATTGTCGTTTAATCACATATCAACCTGTCACTTAAAGAGCCCCTTTTTCAATTGCAGGAATTTGCATATTGTGTGAAACTAATTTCTATCAAAAGCTCTGCTGGCTGTGAAAGCGTTCGTCTACCCGGGCTCTCTCTCTCTCGCTCTCTTCTCCAAAGCGCCTGATTTTCTCCATTCTGAGTACAGGTTTGTTAAGAGCCTCACACATATGGTGACAGGAGAGATAAGGAGCTGAGAGCTCATGACGGAAGGTGCTGGAGAAAACATGATGTCATAACGGAGGGGTTCGGGTGGGCAACCGCTGGGGTTAATATCACCCTCCACTCAACGGTAATGGCATACATAGGGAGCGCTAGGGAGGCCACCCGTCTGCTCCCATCTCTGCGACTCATGCTGGGATTTGATGATCCTGGCTGGTTTTACGGAGGGTCCTCGCAGTGACGGTCCTCCAGAGATGGACAAGTTTAATTAGGGAGAGGAGGGAAGCTCTTTGTTCCTCCTTTTATTATATTAATTGATAAAGGGGGCCGGAAAGGGGCTCTTGGGGGACAAGGATGAGGGAGTGTTTTCAGAGGGGTTTAATCCCGTTAGAGGCACCGGTCCGTACCCCAGCCTCACTGGGACCCTACTCTAGCTTTTCACCTCCACCCCTCTTTTCCTCAGTCTTCCTTAGGGCTGTTACTCCGCATGATGGCCCATAATGAAGAGGTGTTTTTTGGGTTCAGATGGGGGAATTGAGAGAATTGATCTTGCCTTGTACTGCTATTATGTATATTATATAGCTAAAATGTGCATCATATTCACTGTATAAAATGAGTTGAGAAAACTTAAATTCATCATAACTTGATGCAGATTTTTATGTTCTATCAGCTACTGTATTAAAAAGTGTCCTTTCACATGTGTATTTGTAACTCAAAAGGTCCCGTAAACTGAAAAAAAAATTGTTTTACAGTGTAGCGCATACAATTTTTAGATTAACTGACCATTATTAGTATTTCATTACCTTTCAATATTGAATATTTGGTTACATTTTTGATAAAAAATCAATGTGTTGCTCCAACAGACAGTCTGAACATTCATACAAGGTGGGCTTAAGCAGTGTCAATATCCTAAAAGTGCACACTTCATGTACTAATACACACTAAGTTAGTCTCAGCCCTGACGCGTTGGCTCATTGAAGGGTTCATCTCAACCTGACCAAGTTCCTTGTCATTTTTTTTTCAACAAGGAGTCAAGATGTCTCAAAACTGTCAAAAGCATTTTCCACAAAGCTGAAGAGAGGGACAAGAGGGAGACAGGAAAAAAACCTCACACGCAGACATACGCACAGACACGGACACACTCGCGCGTCCACGCTCGCGAGCCTGTCAGGTAAATTAGATCTGAAAGCTGACAATTTCTGACCATATTTCCTTGATTATTTCGAACAAATGCACACCAGCCGCTCTAAGGAGATTAAAGTGACATAAAAGTCTCAAGTGGGAGGAGGGAGGGCAGAGAATCCAGGTCACCCCCATTTGTCCCCCTGCCTGACAGCAGCTATATCGCTATCCAATCCAATAAAAATCCCCCCTCCTTTTGCTTTAATTAATTTTACAGCTAGCTTGCTTAATTACTTTCAATCAAAATCCTCTTGCCATCACAAAATTAGAAATGGTTCAACTCCATTAGTCTAAATTCTTCATTTACATACACAAAGACTGTCAGCTCTTGCTAAGCAAACGGCCTCTCGCCTGATGAGATTGTTTTTTTTCTTTCCCTTCACTCTATCTCTCTCTCCCTGCCCTGTCTTTCTCTCTCTCTCTGTCTCTATCACTGTCTTTTTCTAATCATAAACATGTTCAGTGTTAAAGGAGTGGTATGGATGTCCAAAACTAACTTTCAAAACTGACCAGATGGTGGGTTGCCTGTACAACTAGTCCACTAATCAGAAGTCCTATATAATTAGATTGATTTCAGGTTCACCTGATCTTTCTAAGGGGGCATTTAAATAAGATGAGATGAGCTTGACAGAGCGCAATGGAATAAGGATGGAGGGACCTTGAGAAGCATTTTTGAAATTAGAACTATTACTTATGAATTCACTCAAGTTGGAAAATTTTAATTGCAGTATATTAAAATAAAAACAATTAATTAATTAATAAACAAACAACAACCTCACCTTTCAACTAGTCAACTGTCCATTTTGAATTACTCTGAATAATTCTTAAAAAGTAGCGTATCTTATTTCCATTATGGTTCAATATTTTCAAAATCCAAATTTAAAAAAAAAACAAAATATAAAGCAACAGAAAAGTTTCAACACTCATAATATAAACAAATTGTAAAATATATTAACTTTTTTTTTCTCACAATATTACTTTGTTTTTTACTGTATTATTGATCAAATAATTGCAGCCTTGGTGAGCATTAGAGCCTTCTTTCAACTTAACATTAAAGTTATAACAGGCCTGTACAAAAAAGTTCAGTAAATCAGTCATTTTGCGACTTTTCACTTCTTGTTCCCAACCGACAAAAACTGAATATGCACAAAAAAATCTTTAACCAAACCATACTCTTTAAACAGGAACAAAAAATCTGCCTCAAACTGAAACAAACAGTGCTTGTATCAAACAATCACCACAGTAAATCACACTGCAAATAAATAAATAAACTAACTTTTTATTAATTTTCTGAGGTCTAATTTTCTTATTGCATTTTTCTACCACTTGAAATTATGAATTCACAGTTTTTACTGAAAAATGCAGAAAGATTTTTTGAATAGACGGGCGGCAAATCATGGCAGTGCACGGTGTGTGCACTAACGCAACCAACCTGGGTCTCTTGCCTTTTAGGACGGGGCCACACAAGCAGCCATCAACTACCGTAGTTTCGACGTGATATTCAGAGGCCACACAATAATTTCCACTGGTGACGCGTCCTCTCCATCACACTCAGTGCCCAAGGCCTGCACATCAACAGGAATTAAGGACATGCAGACACAGTTAGTGGGCTGGCCATGGAATCCACCCCCAGCCCTGCTCAAATAACTAGGGCCCTGTAATAATGACAAAATCAAAGCAGGCCCTCGCTGGTGCTATGGACGTCCCCAAGCATCACCACTCAACCCTAATATCCACACACACACACAAAGTGCTGACTCTCTGGCACGTTGTTTTGTTTGCCCTCACTTTCCTTGACCACACGCATACAAAGCCGCAAACACTCACTAACTGGGATGAGCTTTGATCTGTTGTCTACACGCTAAACATATTATCTTTCAGCTGCTCGCCTCTCACGCTGTCCTCACTGGTGATGATGCAGAGAGAAAGTGACTTTGGAAAAGACTTATTTGCAGGGTTTCATTTCAGAAGGTTCCTGACACATAAGAAATCAGGCCAAGGAGCTGCAACTGTTTCCTGTTTGGATGTCCTGACTGGGATATTTAAAGTCAACTCTATCATGTCCTCATTATTTTGCCCCAAAAGATGGAAAATTGACCAATTTTGAATAATATTATCATTTAAAAATTATTTGTAATCATAATTAATGATCAATTCCAGATGGACACAATTCTGCATTTTTCCTCATAAGCATGTGTACTTTTTAGACTTTTCATTTACAACATCAGGAGACAGTGATGGAGGAAGCCCCTGAAGGAGGGGGGCACTGGGTCTCTGTTGGCTGGCTGGTGTTGAGCAGCAGTTCTGCATCCTTCAGAGCGCCAGCAGTGCTTCTTTACCAGCCCTGCTCACTTGGGCTTAGCTAATTCTGTCACTTCGCTCCACGCTGCCCACGCTGAGCCTCTTTAAACAGCTCCGCAGCACCTCCGCTGCTTCTGCTCTCCTGCGCTCCTCCTTAACGAGGGGTCGCTCGCACCAGCGCAACAGCAAGTGGGAGCAGTGCCCTGATCATAGACCACCAGTCCATTTTAGCGGAGCTAAATAACCTGTCTGTCTGACACTGGATTTCCTCTCCGCTCATGCAAATCTACACCATGCTGGAGGGCAGATTTTTTTAGGACAAATACTATATATAGAGAGCATTAAAGAGTATATATATATATATATAGATATATATAGATATATATATATTGATATATATAGATATAGATAGATATATCTCTCTACATATATAGAGTTATATATATATATATATATATAGATAGATAGATAGATAGACAGACAGATAGATAGAGAATTTACATCTAAATGTTTCCAAATGTAAATAAAATATAAAAGTTTAAAATAAAGTTTAATATGATATAAACATAAAATTTAAGAATGGATGAAATGTAAATGTGTACCATCAATGCTCAATGCAATATAAGTCATTTTGAATAAAAACACAAAAACACCAAAACGCATAATTATAATACAAATATTAAATAAATAAAAAAAGTTATAAATAAAACTAAAGACTTTTTTCAAATAAAAATCATGTTCCTAAAAAATTGGTGCTAAAAACAAAACAGATATGGCAGATGAACAAATTTCTATTGTATTATTGTAAGATTGTGGAACGTAGCGTGTTGAGAAATAATTGTTATTCCAAAGAAAGATTATAAAATATGATTACATTCAAATCATGCAGTGACACCACACGCTGCAAAATAACAGCACAAAGGCACATTCATTACACGCACAAAACAGCATAAAGACAGAAACATAAACAGTGAACTGGAGAACTGTCCCCTCATTGTTCATCTGACTGCACATACATAGAAAAACAGTGTTTTCCCTTTATCCAATTATTTAATGAGAAAGGGAATTTGCCCCAATTCCCTCATTTTACAATGTATGACATGCTATACTACACAAAACAAACATGCGAGAGAGAGAAAGAGAAAAAAAACAAAAAACAAGTTTAAACCCCAGGCTTTCCCTTTAAATTTCCCAGACACTCATTGTTCGGAAGAGTTTCAGATGATTTTAGCCGTGATTTAATGTAGCTTGTTAAAGAGTGATGATGTCAGCACAACAGAGGAGCCTCTAAATCCACCACATTCACCCAAAATGCCTCGATGAGATAATCACTGGTGACGTCTGCGAAAACACTTATTATATTCGCCCATCGCCTGGCTGAAGCTGCTAAAACTCATCAGCGTTATTCCCTATTTCTCTCTGGGAACGAGGAGGGGGGGAAAAAGATGATCTGAACTTTGAGGGAAAACTAGTTTCTTTTTTTCTTTTTTTAAAGTGACAGGGCTTTTTCTATGAAGAAATGGGCTGCTTTATTGCTCACTGAACGTATTTGTCAGATTTTCTATGAGAAATCATACAATTTGACGTATTTGCCTTTTACAAACAGCTTGTTTTTCTGAATGCTAATGCAGGAATGCTGAATATTAGGCACTTGTCCCTGTTCTTGTGCACATGGGCTTTACCAAAGTCCCATAAAAGGCTTGGAGCTGACAACTCAGCACTAGAGATAAGAAAAGGATCAACCTGAGCCTTTCTCATAGCTTAATTTATTTTAAATCCCAGCTCTATTTACCCAGCGCAGGCCAGCAGCCATTGTCCACCTAAACCTAGAGAAACGAATCGCTGCTTCGGTGTGGCACCTCTATGAAACTAGTCAGGTATTTATATGTATACGTCGATAATCTCACTACATTCAGGGGCTACGGCCTGAGTTGTGAGTCTGCTGGGTCGAGGGCAGCGGCTCCCTGTAGTGTAAGTTAATAATGAGCGGCTCTTCGGCAGTATGTGATGTGGAGGTGAGGTCCTAATCCTCCGGCTCGCCCCCACGGGGGCAGGCCTCCACCCGGCCCCTGTTTATCATCGGCAAGAGCCGTGCGGTCGAGGGAGGGGAAGCGCAAGGCACTCGGGCCGCTCACGTCAGACAGGATATCTTCTCCGATGCGCCAGCACTTTAACCCGGCCTGTTATTAAAACTCTAATCTGTTAAACATGTCAATGTTAGCACTTTTAGCGTGATTAATAAAGCGAGACATAAAGTGAGACTCACTTTAGTGCTGCGCAGGCCTTTCTGTTGCCTTGGGTTGTTTTGTTTCATGCATTTCTTTTGTTTGATGTAAATTCTTTTTTTTATTTCGCCTCATAAACGGTTTGAATTATCTACTCGCACATACATAATTCTCCAAACATTTCCTGTTGGTATGCGTCTCACGTCAATCAGCTTTTGAACCTGAAACTGAAAATTTATTACTCTGAAAGATAAATATTTGACGCTAACTGAGACATATATCTTCAGGAAGCCAACTCGAAAAAAAGGTTTCCAAGATGCTAGTATCAAATTGGCTTTATAGAATCTGAAACAGTGTATGTGCTTGCAGAGAAAATAGGGTGATGCACAGCAACGGTACTGAGGCGGAGGGGGAGACTTAAAGGATGTGATTTATCTGAGCTTGATTGCGTGTTAATCGAGGTTACGTGTATTAAGTGGAATCTAATTGGAACAGACACTGGCAGCCTGACAGATCGACATGATGCAGATGGATTGAGAGAGAGAGAGAGAGAGAGGGGGAGTGAGTGAGAGAAAAAGAGAGAGAAAGCAAGAGAGGGACAGCGGTGAAGCAAATATGAAACTACTAAGAGGTGCTTTCCGAAAAGAAATGCAGGAATTTGCACTTAACCTACTGGAGTTACACTTAAAGAGTCAAAAACTTCAATAATAAACGCAAAATGAAATTAGAACATACTTTAATCACAGTTATTGTAAATTAACTATGTGTGCATGTTATTGTAAAGAAATCAAAATCAAAATGTAACTCGCAAACAACTTCCTTGCGTGATGACATCACTAAGGCCACTAGGGATGTATTACACCCACTTTCTATCATACACTCACTTCTCGATAGATAAAATCAACATTTTTTTACTCACAGAATGTCCTGTTTACATTTAAAAACGTATCACATTACAGAAGTAAAATGAGCATTTATATTGTTTTTAAAAGGATATGTTTATACCACTAAGAATTAGGAATATCACAGTAATTTGTTTTATGAGAGCCTAGCAAGTTCTCTGGCCCTTCTAGAAGACACCGTTCTGGCATGTGCACTGCACTGCCTCAGTTGCCACAAACATTCATTTATGCTTTATTGGAAACAAGGGAAAAAAATATCCTCCCCTTAAAAAAAAAAAAAAAGGCCCAGCTGCTCCAGTACATCTCACCTCTGGGAGCCAACTGCCCATGTGCACTCAACTCACCAGCTTTTTCTATCCCAGAAGACAACTGATTTGAAGGCCCTTGCTTTAAATCCGAAGCATTCACCCTATGACTGAGTGCCCTTTGCAACATTAGTCAGAAAAAAGGCACAAGAGCCACACCTGTTGTGCCAAACAACTGCTCTCTGAAAGGCTACACAAACACGTAACAAATTATACCAACAGAAAGGGAGGGGGTGAAAAATATCTGTAGCCGCATGCCAAATGCCGAACGGGAGGAGGTGACTTTAAGGTTTCTCTCTCAAATGAGCTTGTGGACACAAGCCTGTTAACAGACATCGATTCCATCGGGTCTTGGACTCAGAAATGTCATTTGTAGTCATCTTTTATCACAACTGTGTTCAATAACAGGCCTGCGTTATTAACAGCAGCACATACCCGTCGTGGATGACTGTGTCCATTCGCGTCCCTTCATTTTGCACTCGTTCTTGCATGATAATTACACAACTGATGATGTGAATGATATCATTTTGTGCTGCAATCTCAGATTATTTCACGTTCAGTCAACCCAAAATCTAAAAAAAAAAAAAAAAAAAAAAATTGCTTAGTTTTAGAATATTTTTATGCCGCATGTAGGAGGACAAACAATGAAAAAAAAAAAAAAAAAAAAAATAAAATTTTTTTTAAAAAAAAAAATAACATTAAAAAACACAAAAATCTTTATTAAATTTCATTTTCCCAAAAAAAAAAAAAAAAAAAATTATATATATAAATATATATATATATATATATAAATATATATATATATATTTTTTTTTTTTTTTTTTTTGTGCAAATTGAAATAAAACAAAGATTATTGTTTTATATAAAAATACTCAGTCTTATAAATAATATTTCAGTCTTTGTACTCTGGGAATCAAATCCTGAAGTTGGTGTTTGAAGCTTTACCGGACCAAAAAAAAAGTATCCGAAAGCTGTACGGCATTGTTTAGTGAAGACTAGAGAGAATAAACCCTCACTCATCAACACAAAATGCTCAAATCACTCTCGACACAGTCCCGTCACAGTGCCGAGACAAGGGACTGAGCTACTCCTCTCCTCCTTTGATTTGATGCATGCTGACTGTTACACTAATGGCATTAATAAGGACAAAATTACTATTTTGAAACACTGACTTTTCATCTTCCTAATCTGTCTGGCCATGTCCCTGCCCCCAGCCCTCCGTTACGGGACCTGCGGACGGGTAGCCTTCCCATTGCTCGGTATGCCATGCAAATTGATTGCAACATTTTGAGAGGCCAAGAAGACTATGATCATTGAAATTTGACCCTCAGCTATTTTTAAGTGTTTGATTGAGATAGCAACTCATCCAGTTCAGCCCAGATTGTCCAGATAAGATTTCTCTTACTCGGGATATTCTTCTTACGCGTGGCAGAGGCCAGCACAACCGTCCACTTGGCTTGCGAAAAATGCAGAATTGTAGAACACAAATAAAGAAATATGGATATATATATGTATTGTAATGTGCAAAGGGAGGGCTGGTCATGCTCTGCTAGGCTTTGAGCTCTAACATTGAGAGAAATGACACAGTATGATCAAGGACATGAATTGCTCATTGATTTTTAGCGCCAGCTTAACTATCCATTCCAATTGATTTTAGCCCGGCCGGGTTATGCGAGTTATGGCACTTTTAATGCATCTTCTGTATGGCGGCTCGCTACTGACAGAGAACAAATTTCCAAGCGCACAGGAGGCAGAAAAAATGTTGATATGTAAAACAACTTGCCAAAACATGTGAGCTGTTTTCTCTCTATCTTTTCTCTCTCTTTAGCCCTCTCTCGCCCAGTTCCTGGTTGGGAAATATGCACATCATAAAAAGTGTACTTCAGTCTCTAATTATTGGGATATGTCAGTATTTTCACCTGAGAAAACCTTTGCTGATTACAAAATAGAGGCAAAGTGATATAAGTCTGCCGAAATGTTAATTACAGCACATAGCTGCTCTTTGTGAGCCAGTGAGAAAGTGCAGAACATTCTAGGTGCACAGGAACCAAATAAAACCTTTACTGCCTCAACACGCACACCACATACAGTATACATTTCAGGCTGAGAATATACAGAGCCTGCTTACCAGAAGTGAATCAAGTTTCCACCAAACATGTACAGAGAATGCGGCCAAAACTTACATGAAAATGCAAATATTCTACATAATAACAGCATTTTTCTATTGAGCTAATTTAGTATGAACCCAATCTATTATTCTTAGCCAAAATCATGAAATAAATTCAAATTCGTGGATAGTTCTTGATGTCTCTCTTCTCTATCACTGGTATTATATCATTTGCATCAATTATTAATTAAGCCTGGGTTTAGTGAAATAAGAGATAATGTGAGACATGTGATCCAATAGATGGGCTAAATGTCATCTGTCACAGAGAAACACGTTAAAATAGAGGCTCACTTTCCTGCGCGGGCTCAGCTTTCACCCTGGGGAGGGGAGATTTCTTTTACTTCTGCAAAATACCGCTTTCAAATATCACAAAGTCTATTACGGCGCACTCATTTCAGCCCTATTGGTTCAAGTACCTATTAAGTTCGAAGGACGTTTCGTTCTGTTTTCAAGTAGGGTCCGATTACAGACCGAACTGAAACCCTAAATTTCAGAACTAACATCTTCCCTTCTCTCGTCCCACCTGAGACATCATACCTTTTCATTTCCCATACTACGCCAGTGGCCTCATGAGACAGGTTTAATGCGGATTTCAGCGCAAATGGGACGTGGCGAGTGTCTTTCCAGCGCGGTGAGTGGAAGTAGCCACCAGCGCTGCGTCTATAAGAGTGTCAGAGTGTGTGGGTCAGGATGAAAGACAGGCTCCTTGTTAAAGCTGCGAGAGCTTTCAGCCTTGCGCTTGTTTCTCTCGGCCTCATTCATGCTGTGGCCGTTGAGAGCAAACTGCACGTTGATTCATTTCCACAAGATGACAGGCTGTATGTGAGGAACATGGTTTAAATGTGCTATATATGATGTCAGTGAAAACAGAAGTTAGATAAAACTGACAAAACCTGACACACACCCACACAAACACATACATGTAAATAATAAATCATTTTAATATACATACAGTGCATATTAAGCTAGAGTATTACTATTACAAGCTCCAGTAATTATAGTTACTTAATTTAAAACAATAGAAGTTTATAAAGTAAATGTGTGTGCAGAATAGTAGACTCAGACTCTTAAAATATTTGCAATGCTTGAAATATCTAAGACATTATACCTTCTTTTAAAAGGGCAATTTAAATATTTAAATGTATTAAATAACAGTGTACAATAACTATGGTCTTTTTTATCGCTCTGTTCTTTCACAGGCACACACCTTTTCTGAAAACACAAACAGCATAAAAAAACAAGAACGCCCTCCAGCATTATTGACGATGTGATAATTCTCATTTGAAAAAGCAACTTTGCACTTGTGCGTGTGCTTTGCATGACAGCATAATTACAATATTTCACTTTTCCTGTTGATTCACTCTATTTGTGCACAGCAATGATAGCCAGCACAAACCGTCTGCCAGTTACAACAGCAATGAGACACGTCATGGAAAACTTTATGATCTCATGTTCCTGTTAATCAAGGTTTGAAAAAAGCGAAGTCCTTCACTCCTATTTACCTAAACCAGCTCACTTTGTGTAGCATTATTTTATGGGTTTGTTGTTCTAGCGTGAGGTATTATAACTTTGCATTCTTTCCCAAGGTCAGCTGCTGGCGTGACACACACAATATTTGCTTATGGGGCTTTTCAGGTCAGTTCTATTATATTTACATCAAATAATTTTTGATAAGGGATGTAAAAGACCTATAAAACTGTACCATAAATGGGAGAGGTGTAGTTGAGAAAAAAGTACAAAAGATCAACAGGTTTTTTTTTTTTCCTTTTTTTTTTTTAATCTTTGACACGTTGCATTTTTGCGATGAACCTTGCAGAGCAATGCACCTAAACTAGGCCAACAAAGTGGGCACCAGCTCTTGTTTCTGCCCAAAGTACCTGTCTCTTATCTCTACAGCTCTATAATCACTTAACAAAGACTTGGGCATTTGCACAAATTAAAACATCAATAATGCACGAGTGCTTTTCAGTTTCTGCCACACACACCCCAGTGCTGGGGCAGCAGCACTCTCTCAAAATGTGCCACGCTATCGCCCCGAGAGACCTCAAATCCAGTACCAACCCACACCCCATTGACTTGGGAGGGGGGAATTAAATGCAATAGACGATTGGGGGAGGGCTTATTTTTTAAGAATGAGGGAAAGTGGCGCTTCAGTGTAAACAGCCAACACCCTTGAGTGGCGTACTTCCATAAACAACATCACCACGGCATGGGCACCGTTTGTCATTAGCGGTCTCGCTGTGAACACAGACACAGCTTTAATTCAGGCCTGGGATTCTGCCCTATCTTTACATATCTAAATCGGCAAAGGCTAGTCTCTTATTTACAGGGATGAGAGCGACCAAACCATCATAGTGAGATGAAATATTGCATGTTAAATAAGCATAAAAGGGGTCAAAACAAGTCCACTATGGGAGAAAAGGAGGAGAGGAAGGGTGGAGGAAAAAAACATTAAACTTAAAGAGTCCGAAGACGGAGCCAGGAGGTGTTCCATATGAGACAGTCCGTTAGGACATGAATCTTGTCCCCCGTCTTCACGTACTATCCACATACCTCCCAGAATGTATAGTCTATACCTTAAATAGGAGATAACCATTCAAATACTGCAGGATTTGTAATGTGTGTGCTTGAGTCAAGTGTGCATGTTTGTGAACATTAAACACATTCCTTCTAAGGGCAAAAAGACAGACTAACTCATAGAGATTCACACACACACACACACACACACACACACACACACACAGGATTTTAAGCTGACGCATTACAATTAAGTTGCTTTATTTTTCCCAAGTATAATATTTTATCTTTTTTTCTAAACAGATTATTTCATGTTCAGAGCTAGTTTATCATTATTCCCTAGTTTTTTCTCTCTTCCCGTTACCCTTGCAAACAATCCCCTTGTTAGCAAACTGTTAAGACAGGCGCTTGGTACACAAATTGCGCTCGACCAAGCGAATTTGTTTTGCAAGGATGACCTGTTTAATCATCTCATTTTCTTTTGCGGACGTTTATTCATCTGGTTTCCACGGTTACAGAGAACATTAAGGGGCTACAGTAATAAGGCTGGAGAGTCAAACAGGTAATAAAAAAATTAACGCCATTTTCCAGCAGCCGAGGACGGTCTCTGAAATGAATCAGGGGAGAGGGGAGCGCACACGCAGGTGAAAAGGGGCCTCCAATATTTCCAAACAATTAAGGGCCGGGCAGGTTATTTCACTCTGTAGAGAAGCTCAGATGGGCGTCCAATGGACATGACACTTTCAGAACAATCAGTGCTCGGCTGTTTTAAAGTCATAATGTTCCCTTATTTATCATGATACTCTGATTACTTATCAAGACAATCAAATCCATCTGAATTACGATTATTAAAACTTCTTCCCTCCATTCTAAGATAAGATTACTGTTGGTTACAAAAAAAAAAA